>JANZLX010000001.1:27213315-27243249 GCA_025531955.1 Erythroxylum orinocense | reverse complement strand
ACGCGTTTCAACATAACGTTTTATTATTAATAAAAACCACAACTAAAAACAGAAAAAAAAAATGAAAACAAACACACCCTAAGCGTAGGATACTAATCCCAGCGATGTCCTCTAGGCGGATCGAGTGATACCTATTAGGTACGGATACAAAAGTGGTAACCCCAAATCCGAAAGAGGTAACATAATTGGCGAGCCAATCGGTACTCAGATTACCCTCCCGATAAATATGTCAAGATAAAACTACCCAGTTACGATTGAGTAGCTTGTCGATGCCCAAAACGATGCCACCTCTAATTTTAGTTCAATATAAAAAAGAATTCAAGTACTGTATCATTTGCTGTTGTCATTACTGCCGTCAAGAACACTAATCTAAAGCCCAAAAGACTACATGTTAAGATGGGTCGATGCCCAAAATCTCAAAAACCCTTGAGCGCACTTTAGCAAAATTCTACCTAGAATTTAGGGTTTAATGCTTGTTGAAACATGGTAGTGGGAGTGTGACTTCGATATATAGCACCACTCTACTTTGTTCGTGTCTGTTGCACGAACTCTGAGGCCTCAAAAAGGGGGAAAAGAAAAAGATCTCCCAAAGAAACCCACCATAAGCGTGTTATTGCTAAAACGGCGAGGGAAGTTGGAGAAAGTGGGCTTTTTGCAAAAGAGGATTAGTTTGTGCATGAAAGCATTAGAAACAATGGCTGAGGATCTTGCTGATTTCAAAATCATTAAGGAAGGGGCGGCTGAGATTCTCATGCACGCCAAAAATGAAGTCTTTTACAACAAAACCCAGGTGCCAAAAAGTTTTCTTTTTGTTGGTTTCTGTACTTGTTCATTCTTTGGGTGTGGAAGTAGCGAGGTTTCGGAGGTGGGTTTTTCGTTTTTTAACTTTTGATACATTGATGATGATGAAAGAGAGTTGCTACTTTTTGCTACAGACCAGTGTAAGAGTTGGGTTTTTGGACTTATTTGCTGCAGTTGAACATGTCTTGCTCTTGCTGGGGTTTAATTTTAAGCATCTTGTTGTAAGCTTCAATTGCTTGGCCTGGCGAGCATTGGATTATAGATTTTGATAGTGGATGAAATCTTTTTTTGAGAAGATATTTGCACGAAAATTTTTCACACAAGTGAAAAAACTTCAAACCTTGTGGTTGATGATGCCGAACAGCCTAAGAGCAGCATGTCGGAAGTTTGAGCTCTTGAGAAATCTCAATTTACTATTATGCACTAATGTGGATGTGTTTTGCATAATTTGGTTGTGAATTCTTTGACATATTCTAATCTAGAAAATTTGGACCTGTGATTGTTTGTTCATTAATTTTGATGTTGCTTTCTTGAATTCTTCATGGTTGAAACTTGTGCCTGTTCTTGAGTTTGTGTGAGAAGCTTGGCTTCAACGAAGAAACTGTTCTCCTTGTCTGATAATATAGTTCTTTAGTGTTGGTTGGGCTTAAATTTGACATGTGTTATGGCTCTTATTTATTTTATGTGCTACATGGAAATAACAAAAACTTCCATCGTATTTTAATTGCAATATGGAGAGTATATGATGTATGTTCATAATTGGGGAGAAGTACATGTCAGAAAATTTTCAGCAATAACTGTGCATACTTTATCAAATGTAGAAATTGAAACTGCTTATGAATGCTGCAACTAAAAGTGGGGAACTTCAACTTCAGTTTGCTGCAGGACATACCGTCATAAAGTTTCTGAGTGTACTCAATCTCAATATTTTGTTTTGTTACATTGAAAGTCTTTTCTTTTGAAAAATTCTGAGACCTATTAATGAATTAACTCATTCGATCATGTATCTATCCATCAAGGTAGTCAAAAGCAGTTCTTACATTGACCCTAGGTATCAGGCTTGTTAATGTGTTTTACATAAGACTGCACTCCGTTTAATTTTTCATTCATGTGTCCCGGAGATTGGTTGCCAATCTTCAATGATTTTTTCTTAATAACAGTTGTTTCCTTGTGTATTAAGTGATTCTTCATAATGGAATTCTATAATGGTCAGGTAAACAACCGAGACATGTCTATTGCTGTCCTGAGGACATTTATATCCAAGAGGAAAGAGGAACATGAAGCCATGCTCTCCAAAAGGGCACATTCAACTCAAAAAGTTTCAAAGAAGGATGCTTCTGGATCCAGTTTGGAAAAAGCATCAAGTGATTTTATTGTGAATAGCAAATCCGACAGAGCATGTGAAGTGCCGGAAGAGATATCTCAGGATGTACCTTGTGATATATCAGATGAGCCAATGAAGACTACAGATGTTAAAGTTAGAAAGGAGCTCAAGCCTCCAAGAGTCCTCGAGGTCTCTCTCTCTCTCTCTCTCTCTCCTGGATTTGCAAGCACATTCACACACAAAGTCATACTTAGACACATCGATAGGCGTGCAATCAATGAAGACAGATCACTATGTGTTTTCCTATGCACTTTCATTGTCAAATTCCTGTAATTGGTTTTCTCAAAGAATTATCAACGCATATAGTTTTTAGATAGTACAATATAGCTTGTAATTGCCTCCTTCTGGATGCCAGGCATTATCAGCTTCTGGGCTAAGAGCTCTGAGATATGCTCATGAAGTAGAGGGGATCGGTCAAGTTGTGGCCTTAGACAATGACCAAGGTGATTATATTGTTATGCCGTTGCCTGTTACATTCTAAAAGGATATCTGTTAACACATATTATGCTATTCGTGTGCAATATTCTAATAAATAACATAAGGAGTATGTATTTGGCCTGTGTGGCACATATCCATATTTAAAATGCAAAGTCATTATCTGTTATTTAGATTAAATGTAATTCAGCAAAATTATTCCACTGTTTTTGTTCTGCAGTCTCAGTTGACGCTTGCAGGAGAAACATCAAGTTCAATGGTTCAATCGCAATTTCAAAGGTGGAATCTCATCTGGTTGATGCTCGTGTGTACATGCTTTCCCACCCAAAAGAATTTGATGTGGTATGTGACTTTTTCTGTGTGCTGAATTTATTTTCTTTGAAAAATGATTTATTTGGATTTGAATAGGTGATATATTTCCTAAAATTCTTAAGTAGCAAGATTGATTTCTGGGGATATCTGCAACAACATAAGATTTGTTAGGTTATTTTCTTTCTTCCAGACTGCTCAAACTCTCTCCATACCTACAGCGTTATGCTGAAATAGCATTTGATCTGCTATTGCCCGGCTTTATGATTAGTAAGGAGCTTCATCTCAGTCTCTTCTTGGTTGATATTTTTTCAGGTTGACCTTGATCCTTATGGGTCGCCTTCTGTGTTTTTGGACTCTGCTGTTCAATCTGTTGCTGATGGTGGCATTCTGATGTGTACAGCAACTGATATGGCAGTGCTTTGTGGAGGTAATGGCGAGGTTTGCTATTCCAAGTAAGAGGATATGCCCTTGACCTTTATTCTTCTACACTGATTCTGGATTAGTAGCTTATCTTTTGATGTTAACTTCATGGAATCAGGTATGGCTCGTACCCATTGAGAGGAAAATATTGTCATGAAATGGCTCTTAGGATCCTCCTTGGATGTATTGAGGTACTTTTATGTTCTTGAGAAACCAATGAAGACGTCATGGATTTCAACCTTGATGAGGATCAATGCATCACAGAACTATCAGGAATAAAAAATTATAGTTAAACTAACACCTCTACATAAATTTCAATTTCATTTCAGTTTCTTCAACTCCTGTATTCTGTAGGATTTCCCTGACAAGGTTGCAGGATGATTCTCATGTTCCATCATTTCCTCATAAAAAGATTCTTGAAGAAGTATTTATCTCTTTTTCTTGTTCATTTTTGTGTGCAGAGCCATGCAAATAGATACAAGCGCTATATTGTTCCTGTTCTATCTGTCCAAATGGATTTCTATGTTCGTGTTTTTGTTCGCATTTACACGTAGGTGACCTCTGTTCTGATTCGCATGTGAGCTTGTGCATAATATTGGAAGATGGTGCTTTCTTTAGATGTTGACTGAAACTTGAAAGTTTTTTGGTTCCAGATCTGCAAGTGCAATGAAAAACACCCCACTTAAGCTTTCGTACGTGTATCAGTGCATTGGTTGTGATTCTTTTCATCTTCAGCCTATTGGAAGGACTATCTCCAAGGTATGTGTTGCCATTATTTTCTGCAACTAGTTCTTTATAGATTGGCATGCCCTTATGGTTTGAAAAATTTTATTTTTTAATAGTCTGCAATTACTTGGGACCACATCCCAAGTCTGTGACTCTGCGGTATGAGATCTTCTTTTGAAGAGCATATGATTTGGACATTTTGCGGATTACAGAGAAGAAAAAATTTTAAGGCCGAGGGAACTTCTGTAGGATATGATTCTTCATTTATCCAATGGCTTATCCATATCTACAATATGCTGTCCGAGTTTTATTTCTGAAAATTTTCATCTTTTTGTTGGTAGAGGTTCTGGTGTTCTTAAAGTTCAAGTTATCTACACAAACAGTCATTTTGGTAGAAGTTATGCAACATGACCTACTGTAAGCATAAAGCTTGGCAGATTCAAGTTATCTGTTTACCTTTTCCTTTCTGGGATTAAAATAAATGAAATTTTTGTTGTTTTATCTGCTGTGTGTTCTAATTCAGACTGGCTTTTGCACTTAAACTATCTTTTTTAGTAAACTTTTTGTACATGGCAGAAGCATATTGATTTTTCCGTACGTGTGTTGAACATTTAAACTGGTAACCAAGCAAATTTGTATTTGGTGATTGATTTAGAATTATATTTATAGTCTGGTAAAAATGCAGCATAAAAGCATTTGGAAGTAATCAACTTACTTCCATATTGTGTATCACAACTTTGTTTTCTTACCTGCATTCTGACGTGAAAAAATGTGATGACGATTTGTCCTCTGGTTTACCTTTCAGAATAACAGCGTAAGATATCTACCTGGGTTTGGTCCTATGGTTCCTCAAGAGTGCAACGACTGTGGGAAGAAATTCAACATGGGAGGGCCTATATGGTCTGCCCCGATTCATGATCAAGAATGGGTGACTTCCATATTAGAAAATGTGAAATCTATGAAGGATAGTTATCCTGCCTATGATCGCATCTCAGCTGTGCTCACAACAATATCTGAGGTATTTTCTTATACTTTGCTTTGTTGGCTGAAGGTTCAGTTCCTTGACCTTTTACCAAATATTGACTATTACAAATATAAATATTTTTGGCCGATCCAAATCAAAAGATGAAAGAAAAAGATTAAAAAGTTTATGTTTGATTGACGGGGCAGAACAGCCTTAATATTGACTTCTGAATTTTGTCTATGAAAATATAATTCCAGTCTCACTAGTGGATGATACACTAAACTGTATCTTCTTATTAGTTCCATGCTTTCCTTGATGCAGGAACTCCCTGATGTACCACTCTTTCTGAGTTTGCACAACCTTTGTGCTACACTAAAATGCACTTCCCCTTCAGCAGTAATATTCCGATCTGCTGTGATAAATGCCGGTTACCGTATATCTGGATCCCATGTTAATCCATTAGGGCTTAAATCAGATGCTCCAATGCATGTCATTTGGGATATTATGAGATGCTGGGTAAAGAGTCATCCCCTCACTTCTCGTTTATTTTTTGTCATTTTTCTTTCCATAAAAACAAATAAATTCTTGGAGTAACGATTCCTTCTATTGTTTAAAAATTTCTCGAAACTGTTTTCTCCTGCAGCCAATGTATTTTGAATTATCATGTATATGATTTTTTTCATGTAGGTCAAAAATCATCCAGTAAAAGCTCAAGCACCTGATCAGCCAGGAAGCGTGATACTTGCCAAAGAACCAATTCTACAAGTACATCACACTTCATTAGTTTCTTCAATTATTTTCTTTGAAATTGGTTATTGCCACTTGGTGGAAAGTGGAAAATATGAGCCAGTCGCACCACCACACGTGTACAGTAATTTGTTTTATCCTAATGAGTGACTTGCTCTCTTTCTGCCTTCTTGTGAGCAGGCAAATTTTGCTCGTGCCGTTGCTTCTCTTAGCAAAGCACAAGCCAAGAAGGTTGCACGTTTCCTTCCAAATCCTGAAAGACACTGGGGGCCGAAACTAAGGGCAGGTCGTCAAATTACAGACAAGCACATTTCTCTTCTGGGCCCGGAGGTAGTAAATGGGCATCTTAGCCACGAAAATGGTGAAGAACCTGATGTCAAGCGCCAAAAGACGGAAGATACAGCAAATCTTACTTCAACTTCATAGTCACCGGACTTGTTTCTCACCAGTTCTTCTTTAATCTCCTTCATGCTTAAGAGGTTCTGCGTAGCTTGCAAAGATTAGCCAAATGCCATTGTTGTCAAATCCAGATTCTGGTATATCTAGAAGCAAAGTTTCGGCCAACCAGTTTTGAGTTACGGAAGATAGTAGTATTCTTACTGAATCGTGATTAACTCTGCAAATACAAGTTGATCATTTTCATTTATCAGAATCTTTTGTATATCGCAATGAATGCCGGTCGACATGATGAATGTGTCATGAAGCTGATTATTCACACATCTTCTATCCATTGTGAACAAGAACATTGTGAAACTGAAGTTGTAATATTGTTTCGTCTCAGTTTGATTTCCTTGAAAGAGTCGAAGCAAAGAGTTTAAACTTCATTTTTGGTTTACCACTTCAGCTTAGAAGTGGTGGGTTGTGAAGAGAATAGTTTTGGTGTCATTTTCATTGTACTCAAAAGCCAAGGCCTTGGTTTAGGTAGGCAATTTGAGAAATACAAACACATATATTACTTTATGTATTATATTTGTATAATATTTTAACTTACCAAAAGCAATTATGGACCAACATTTGGGAAAAATTGGTAAGAAAATGACTTGCACACCAACAATGCTTACCTACACCAAAAATATGTTATTAAGTAAAGGTATTTATTGCTAAAAAATTGAATCAGGTTGATTGATTTAATCAAAAAAATTTTGAACTAGTTAATTTTTTAGTTTGATCTTTAACTTTTTTATTAGGTTAATTTTAATATTTTTTTTAAAAAATTGATTAGTTTTGTTAAAAATTGATTGGTTTTATTAATTTATTAATAATTGATCAGTATTTGTATTTGTAAATTAATCAAATTTTATGTATCAAAATAAATAAATAAATTATAATTTAGTATTTTTTTACTTAATTAAACTCTAATTCTTTGATGACAATTTTCTTAATTTTATTTTAAAAATTTTTATTGAATTTTTAACTCATTTAGTGATTGAACTTTTAAATTTTAAAATATTAATTCAAATAAATAAAAATGTAAGTTTGGTTAAATTTAATTTAACGTTAGATCAAATTGTGAGCGTAACCATGCCAGATACACCAATGGAGAAAACGATATTTTCGTTTCATAATCAACAAGTCGTTGTAGTATAGTGGTGAGTATTCCCGCCTGTCACGCGGGTGACCCGGGTTCGATCCCCGGCAACGGCGTTGTTTTGTCCTATTTTTCTAACACGCCTGGGCTCCCGGTCCAAGCTTTTTTGTCGTGTTACTATGTTTGTTCTTTACTTCATCAGATGGGAGCTTTGTTCAACAACAGTTTTTCACCATTTATAGACAGTATATGAAGGCAAAAGTTACTTTGTTGCATGTCACATTCAAAGCTACATAACTCAAGAAAGTAAATAGAATTTTAAGGTAAACAATACATCTCATAATCTGAAATTTCAAGCGTCAACATAACTGATCAAATTAAGGATACAAATGAGAAATGACTAAAATTTAGGAACTTCATGGACTAATATAAGTTCGATAACTTAACAAAGTGATTGCTGTCTGCAACCAGTCAAAATTGCACATGCAACTCTGTTAGAAAAACTTTGGAAAAATTTTTATGCCTTGCCATTAGCAACCTTGGCAGAAGCTCCAGCCGGGTTGAGATCGTCCCATGCCTCGATCCAAGTGACCATGGCATCAGAGAGTTTGTCGAAATAAGGATCGACTTTGCCAAGCTTTTCCTTCACTTGCTTAGATAGCTCAATGTAGCACTGTTGAACAGTGGTGCAGTCTTTTGGAAGAACGGCAGACTGGAAGAACGGAATGATCTCTTCCTGCCAGAAGATGCCCTTGTATTCCTTCTTTAGGTTTACAAATGGGTTACTTGCCTTGCTGTGATAGATGTAAGGGAGACCAGTCTTAACTCCTAGTCCCAAATGGTCACAGATGACCTACAAATAGTCATAAGTTATGGGATGCTATGTTAGCTTGAGATAGATGCACCATATCAAGGAAACATAACTTGGCAAGTTTGATCACAATAGGAACTGGCTAAGATTGGATTTTCCTTGTTTGAAATCCGTAAATGGGCAACTGACTAAAGGAATGAATTAGATGTTGTTTACCTTGACGCACCAGCCAGCCCACATGTCGTCGTAGCGACCAATCGGCTGACCATCTCCCATGAGACCAAAGTACATGGCCGGGCCGATCAAGTCACGATCAAAACACAAGTTCATGCCACACATGGGGAACAAGGTGCCCTTAGGAATAGTCAAAACAGCATCCACGGACCTGAAAATTGTTTGAAGGATAGTTTCAACAGAAAGCTCAAATAGGGACAAAGCCAAATTCTTTATTTAAAACTTAATCATGTACCTGGTGTTCCTCTCCAGTGGCTTGACAAGCTGAGTAGGTGCATCATAATCAGGAATGTTGAGCCACAGACCATGAGAAACAGCAGTAGGGACACCCTCCCGAAGACTGAAGGGGTATCCACGCACAAAATCAGCTCCATCTCTGAATGGATCATAGAGAGTGTTGAAGAAAAATGGGGTTGATGGGGACAGAATGTTCTTGATATGTTGCTCGAGTGCATTGATTGCTTTGCCAGAAGGGTCCTTGGCAACCTGATCACAGTGAAAATTATTATACCCACATGATAGATAATTCTGTAATTGCATGTAAACTAAATGATGCTATGACCAGAAACAGGATGCCATCAAAGAAATGATGAAGAAATTTTGACTGGTTTGGACAAGTCCAATTCAAAAGTACTCGTTGAGCTGTTGTCGGAAAGGGCAAAGGAATTCCATTGTTGCTTTATACAATTTGATTAATCAAAGTGGTAGCACCCTTAACATACAATTTTTCAGATGGAATATGATGATTGAAGAGAATGTTGAAAAAGGCAAAACTTTTTTTTTCTTCATCATCTTTTCAAAATCATCACCAACGTTCCTGGATCTCTTCTAAAACAGAAATAGCAAAAATATAACACCAACATAAGGAACAGATTGATCCAGGCGATTGTTAAAGCTTTTTGGTCATCCTTGCCAAGATCTACTTATGCCCATGCAGACACAAAACAACCACACACTTTGAAAAAAGTGAACAAAATTCAGGAGGGAATACATTTAATTTAAAATTCAAATCCAGTAGCATAACTTTTTGTCTATTCCCAGACAGAGACCCACAACTGGAAAACAGAACAAGTTAGGCTAAAAACAACGCAAATCAATTATAAAAGAGAATTGAATTCACAGCTGTACATCACATTCATACTACAACAAAGTAGATACAACAACACATGCACATTACCATGTGCAAAGTAGAAGGCATTTTTTACACTAGCAACTACTTTGAATTGTATGAACAAATGCATCTCAGTTGGTATAAGACAAAGGGAATGCTAGATCTCATCCCAAGCTAGCAAAAGCTAGCAGAGAACTTGGAAAATCAAAGGTAAAATCAGGTTTCACCAGCACCTATATCGTAGGGTAAAGTCCATATCATAATGTGGAAACATGAACAGATAGTGCTCATCGTAACATGTATCTTTGAGCTGGAATGCATTTGGATGAAATTAGAATAATAATCTGAAACCCTGATCCGTAATGTTTAAGTTAAATTCTCCATTTTAGTACGCTGGATTGCATCATGTAATGGAAAAGGCATAAACTTTATAGATCCGTATTTCAAAAAATGACAATCCTTCACAATTACGGAATTAGCCTTCCGAATTAGTTAGAAACGTAAACCATGGCATACAAAAAACAGATCAAATGTCCAGATCACCGGATTTGACCAATAGATCAGACCCCCATGAAACTAAAAACAGGAATTGTAGATCTAAATATGCGAAAAAAGACAACGACCCAGAAGAAAATTACACAATACCAGAAGATCATAGATCAGTAGAACTTACAAAGCAATCGTCGTCAATTGTGAAGATGTACTTCTTCTTGGACACCATGTAACCAAAGCAGCGACAAGCAGAGTCCTTGAACGAGATGCAAGAAGCCTTAGGACCCAGAATCCTGTTAATGTCATTCCTGTTATAGAGCTCATAATCAAAACCCTCAGGAACCTTGATGGTCTTTGAAGGGTCACCATCTTGAACAATGATGAGATGGTACGGCTCAAAAAATGGCCGCCACATCTCCAAGAAATCCAAGTTTCTTATGGTTGGAATCACTATATCCAATTCATCCTTCAACAGTGGATTTGGGTTCTTAGGCACTGACTTTGTATCAGTCGCAGGCTCAACCATTTTGACAGAGAAAGAGAAAGTTTAGATCTTTACAGAGAAAGATGCGATCTTTGCGAGTAAAAGAGCGAGAAATGGAAGGCTTGCAGAGAAGAAGAGATGGGTATGTGGTCGTTTATATAAAAAATGGTTCGAGACGGCACGTGCCAGACCCAAAAAACCGGCGAAAGCGAAGGTCTGTAGTAGGAGACGTGTCTGTGCTCGGCAGGAAACAGGACTTGTTCAAAGCCACAATAGTCTATGTCCTGTGTGAAGACTTTTCAGATTTCCTCGTTTTTTCAATGTTTTAAAACAACAATTTTAAAGTTTAATTAAATAAAATAAAAATTTTAAAATATAATTGAAATAAACTATCATTTTCTATAAAAAAAATTAAAATTTAATTTTAAAAAATTATTAAATAAAAGTTAATTAATTTATTTTAGTTTGTAATAATAAGATATGAAAACTGATCAATATATTAATAAAATGCTATGATCTTAACAACAAATTAAAGTAAATTAAATGAGAAAATTGAAAATTGAATTAAAAAATTAGTTTGTTAAAAAAATTTATAGTTGAACAGATCAAATTGATTAAAATTTTTAATCATTATTTTTTAAATTTTACTTTTATTTTTCTTAATTATATAAATATTTTTTAGTTTAAATTTCAATTTGGGTATTTTTCAAATGAAGGGTTTGATTATTTTTTATTTATAATACCAAATTATGAACCTTATTATATAGAGATTATTGAACCATATATACCTATTTAGAGGCTTAGACATATGAAAAGAAGGATATATCTAAGATTATTTAGTAAAATATTCAGAAACAACCTCTCTATTAATTAACAGCAAGACTGTGCACTATTGACTTTCTCAAATTTTACGTGCTAATAAGAATTTTAGTAGAGTTGAAGTATGAACCGTGATTTTCTATATTTTATATAATATGAGTAATTAGAATGGTGAATTTAATATTTGATTTATTATTGATTAAGACCATAAATAAGGGCTAGATTAAACTAATTTGAAATTTAATTGGAATGTTGAAGTTCTATATTAAATTAACCGTTCCAAAAATATTAATTGAATTTAAGGTAGGAGTAACTCTTCATTTATCAAAATTGTAACTTCGATGGTACAAAAGGCTTTTTAAATTTCTTTACTCTTAAACACTGTTTTAAAATTTAGACCGGTCATTAAATCTAAGGCCTTATTGATTACCGGTTTGACCGGTTCAATCATAATTATGCAATAATTAAATTTAATTATATATAATATTAAAAATATTTTAAAAAATACAAAAATATACGAAAAAAATTAATTGTTAAACCGATCAGACCGGTCAATTGACCGGTTCAGACTGAGTCAATTAAAAACTGATTTTTTAGGTTAAACCAGATCGAATAATTGACTGGTTATCGATCAAATCGGTCGGACCAACCGGTCCGATCCGATTTCCAAAACAGAGCTAGTAAATCTTAGATGCTGGTCAAATAAGCTAGTGAGTGGCATTCCTTTCATAAATAATTCAATTTAAGTATATACGAAATTATATAAATAATAATAATTTCTTTCCTTTCCTACTTTTTTGTTAGGAATTATTTAAAATATTTAAGAAAATTCTTTAATTGAAAAAAGAAAAGAAATTTTGTTAAACTTTGGAAAATTAATATAAAATATAAAGTAAAATTATTAAAAAAGATATATTTAACTTAGGTACAACAAATTTGAAGCGAGGTCCCAATGGAAAATTTTAAAGAATAAATTACAAACAAAATTTACAAAAATAAAAGATAAATTTAATGTACTTATATAGGTTTAAATCATTATAAAAATATTTATATTATTAAAATTTTTGTTTATATTTTAACGGTGCATCACAGTCCCCAATAAATCTCCTTCCGCAATGAATAAAAGGAATAGTCATCGCCGTAAGAAAAGGGAATTGACCATAAAGTAAGGACTAAAGAGACGTTATCCAATGAGATGGGAGGTCGTGTTCTTTTTCTTTCTTTCTTCATTTTCGCGTGTCAATGTTTTGAAACTCAGACACATTGACACGCAGACTAGACATCAAATCGAAAATTTTATTAATTACTAATTTAATCAATTTGATTAATTCAATTATTAATTAAATTAGTGTGACATCATAATCATGAAATAATTATATTTAATTATATATAATACTAATAATATTTAAAAAATAAAAATATACTAAATAATATTAAAAATAAAAAATTATTAAAACAGTAGGCGGACCAGTTCGACTGATCAATTGACCGATTTTGACCAATTCTCACTAATTTAATTGAGAACCGATTTTTAAAAGTAAACCGGACCGGATAACTAACCGATCACTAGTCGAACCGATCAAACCGACCAATCCGGTCTGATTTTTAAAACTATGTCACGTGTAATTGTGGGAACATTCCAATAAGTGTCACATTTGGAATAAATTGAACTTATGAAAGTAACTCTTTACTAAAAATAAAAAATAAAAAAGGTATTTTTATATATAATTAACATTTATTCTAAAAAAAGCATGGCGAGGAGGAAAGGAAACATGCACTATTTACTTAGGACTCATCTTTTAGAGTCATGATATTGAAATTATATATAATTCATTTTTAAGTTTAATTACAGTTTTAACTAATATTCATTTTATGGAGAAAAAAAGGAGCATTTTACTTATTTTAACAAGTAAATAGTATTCTTCTTACAAAAATATATAACTAATTTAATGTAATCCTATTTCGTAAGGGCAACAAAAATAAGAAGAATCTATCGATTTTTTATTAAGTCTTAGGTGAAAAATTATGAGAAGAGATTCAAGTTTCCAATGTTTTTATTTAGTTTATCTTAATAATAATAATTTTTAATTTTTAATTTTATTAATTAATCATTCAATTTTTATAAATTAACTTATTTTTATAAGTTATAATTAATTAATTTTTATTTAATAATTTTTAAAATGTTTAATTTCAATTAATCTTTGTCATAAATCACTTTTATAAAAATTTAATGTTTACTTTTAAAACATTGGTTAAAAATCACTTAAATTTAGACTCTATAGCCTTCTCTCCTTGGAAAGAGAACATTTAAGACAGTAAACGATAAAAGAAAATTGACTTTGTGTATGTGGAGGAGCTTGCACGACTTTAGAGCGACTTTGATTCATTACAAAATGTCATAAGCTATCGGAAACTACCAAACCTTTGACTCTGTTTACGCCACTCACTTGCAATGATCTTCCACGTACTTTACGTGTAGATTCATTAATGGCAAATAAATGCTTCTTAATCTTTAAGATGATGACGATGGATTATATATATATATATTTATTTATTTATTTTTATGTAATTATCATAATTACATAGTTTTAAGTGTAGTGTCGGATTATACCCTACAGCCAATAAGTTGGTTATAAGATTCATATTATATTTATGTATTATTCTTAAATTATTTTTAATTATTATTTTATTAAAGTTGGATAATAATAGAATGTAAAAAAAAATATCATATGTTATGTTTTTTTAAGGAAGGAAGTAATCAATATTATAAATTAAAATATGAAGATACTTAAACAAACAAGTAAATGTTTTTTAGAGAATAAAGTTCATTGAACTGACTTCATGTGAGAAATTTAGTTGAACATTACTTATACGTTTATGAAAATTCTTATAGTGATGATTGTATAAATAATTCTTTTATCTGAGCTCTCCTAATTTATCTTATATAGAGATTGTTATATTTTTTATACTACTTATGACTTGTTCTAATTAAGGATAGCTCAATTAGTAGTCATCGGATATAACTCAAATTATATGGAGGTAGTTGAGTGATCAAAGTATAATTTATTACTTTGAATTAATTAGGGAGAATATTTCATTTATCGATTAGTATTGATTCCGAAATTCCTTGACCAAGGTGGAATATGTTTGTAAATAATTTACAAATATTATTAAGTGAATCAATAACTAATAATAAATAACTAATATGATTAAGTGTCTGTTTGGATGAGCTTTTGGGAGGTTAATAAGTACTTTTTTTTTACCACAAAAGCCCTTTTAAAGAAAAATAGGTGTTTGGCTGTAAAATAAAAATGCACTTCTTTAATAGATATGGCTTTTTTCGCATCCAAAATACAACTTTTAAGAAGCTCAAATTTGAAGCTTCTAAAAAAGTCTTTTAAATGACATTTTCGGGTAAATTTTTTTGATCAATTAATGAGCTCATTTTTAGTCCTTTTTGCCCTTACGTTTTATATATAATTCCCATAATACAAAAAGATGAGTTTGTGGGTATTATAAGAATTATGCGTAAAACATAACAGTAAAAGAGACTTAAAAAATAGGCTTATTAATTGATCTGAAAAATCAATCTAAAAAAACGCTTTTTTGAAAAACTTCAAATTTTAGCTTCTTAAAAAATTGTACTTTGATTGTCAAAAAAGACATATGTATTGAAGAAACGTTTTTTTATTATACAACTAGACACTCATTTTTCATAAAAAAGACTTATGGTAGAGAAAAATACTTATTGGTCTCCCAAAAGTCCATTCAAGTAAGCACTCTATGTTTAATTTGAACATTATATGATGAAATGATTGAATTATACGTAAAAATATGTATTAAAAGATTAATTAAAATCACTTTTGCCAATCTTAAATATTTAGATGGTCATGATGTAATATAAAATATTTAATAGAGAATTTAAAGTAAATTAAAGGAGTTTTAAAATTTTTTAAATTAATCTTTAAGATTCTTAAAAAAATTATTCTAATTTGTAATTTTTTAGAAGACTCATTTTTCTTAAACTTTAATGAAAATATAATAACAAAATATATGCAACATAAACAACGGATGATAACTGGGACGAAATAAATGGATCAGACCCAAGTTTATTGGATTCTGGGTTCATATTTTTAAAATATTATTTATATCTTGTAAGTAAAATAATGTCGTTTTATTAATAATTGCATCATTTTATATTTTAATTTTTTTAAAGGCTCAGGCCACCTTGAATCTATTAGGCTTGAGCTTGGGCACTCTACCTCAGATCTGGTCCATCCTCGGGCCTTACCCAAACCTCCATAACCTAGGTCCAAACTTGGCCCAACCTATTATCATACTTATTCACTCCTACTCAAATTACAATAATTTACTATAATTTACTACAATTATTAATAAAAATCAAATTAATTTGATTCAAATTAAATTTAGCAATTCAATTAAATTACTATATTTGTACCAACCTGAAGTTCATACTACATGTATGTTGTCATTACTTTTTTACTGAGGTTCACGAGAAAAATTTTCAAACTAAAAAAACTTCAAACATTTTAAATACCAGGAGCTTTTTACAAATTTCTGATTTTTTTAAACTTAAAAAGAGATTTACATATTTTACCCTACACTCTCTTATGTACATCAGTTCGTGCAGAGGCAGGGTTAGCTTAGTTCGATGAGACTCTAACGTGCAGTCCATTAGGAGCTTCAACTCTTGGAAACTTAAGAAGTGTGTTTCCTCCAACTTCTTCCCATCTGCAGAGTTAGTAGACGGTCAAAAAACTCACACTTTCACGGTTTCCTGTTTTCTTTTTAAGTTGGTGAGAGACTTTAATGTTTTACCTGTATCTAGTTACGAAGTAGTGAAGGAAAGTCGAAATTTCTGCTATTCCTAGTTCCTTTCCAGGGCACTGTCTTGTGCCTCCTCCAAAAATGAAAAGATTGTTCTGACACTCCAATCTCTTATCCTGCATTTACAAGCCAAGCACATCTAGTTCAGACTCTGGAGGGCTCTCTTTGTTGTGTGTGTGTGTGTGTGTTCCTAAATTGGCAAAGAAAGGACTGTTCCTTTAATGGTTACTAACCAGCCATCTCCAGGGATTGAAGGTCAATGGCTCAGGATATGAATATTGATCATAGTTAATTTCTCTAGTGTAGACATAGATTCGCCATCCTTTCGGAATGATAAATCCTGTAACAAAAAGTGTAAAGATTTTTTTTATATCAGTAGAACCCGCGGTCACTATTTTGACAGGAACATATGATCATCACTCACCATTTAGTTCCATTTCCTTGATGGTTTTTCTCAGTACCCCATTAACAACAGTAGCCAATCTTGAAGTCTCAAAGATTACCTGTATCAAGTGAAACCAGAAAATGGAAGTTTTACTGTATATACTTCCTGATATTTTTGTTTAAAGGAAGACTTAAAGCTCTTACTGCACGCGTGAAATGCATAGATTTAAGGTCAGTGAAGTCAACTGGATCTTCAGGTTTTTTCCTATGTCGAATTGCCAAGTGCTCTTTCTGCAAACACGTGTAGTTAGTACCAGAATCATTGCATTAATGATCTTCAAAGTTACATCAGAACAAGAAATGTTCTACCTTTAGTTCTTCAAGAACTCTTGGGTGATCATGCAAGTACTTGACAGCCATCATGGAAGTAGTTGAAACAGTTTCATAACCCGAATACAAGATGGTGATTATTTGATCAATTATTTCATCATCTGTCAACTTGTATCTGTTCTCTTCACTCTTCATCATGAAACTGAGCATGTCTTGGTGGGATTCTCTTGATGCTCTTCTTTCTTCCATTAGTGATCTTAACATGCTCACGATGCTCTTCCTAGCCTGTGTAACTCTGCAACGTCAAAAAAATCCTGAAACATAGACTATATAACTGCAGATGTGAAACTTTTACCTGGGAACCACGATGATAATTTGTTCCAGGAAGGTCAATTGGCAAGGAAAGAGTCCCCAAAACCAGTTTGAAGAACTCAGGCATGAATGATTGAGAGACTGGGATGGAACTAGTACCGGCAATTTGCTTAAATGATGAGAGAAATGCCATCTGCATGAAAAAAAAAAGGTCAAGCTTGGATCAGTTCAAGGACTTTGTGCTCAAAACTGACAAAAATCATTTTTACCTCTTTGGTTTTGAGCTGAATATCAATGATTTGGTTATTCCAGTTACTGAGATGGGTTCTCATGAACTCATCAACGGTTGGTAGGAGCTGTTCTCTGATCATAGTGGGGTTAATGAGTGACAGCAGAGCTCCTCTCATGTGCTTGTGAGTAGAGCCATGAATTGCTGCAATGTTGGATTTGCCTAAGATATCCAACATGGACTGTGGGTAACCAGGAACAAGCCCTTTTGCTTCATTCATCAATATGTACCTGTTGAGCTCTGGATCCATAGAAACAATGGTGGGACAACCAAGAATGTGGGATTTGAAGAAACTCCCATACCTACATATAAGATTAATCAACGAAAGAATCTATAGCAAAAACAAGGAAAACAGGAACAGAGACTTCGGGAACTAACTACGAACAGAACAGAGAAACAATCACCTGGCTCTTCGATTTTTCATGAAGTTTGGACCTTGCTTTAGGAACTCAGTGGTCTCTCCAAAAACTGGCCAACCCATGGTACCTGGAGGCAACCCTTTAGTCCTGTATATCAACTCGTTCCATTTCAACAAAGCTGAGGAAAAACAGAGTAACAAGATAACTATCACCACCATGAAAGCCATCAAAACAGCCATTGATGATGATGAGAATGCTCCAAGCCCACTCCCCAAGGTGTGTATATTTATAGACCTTTGAATTGAACAAAGGCATATCTTGAGAAGATGTATGGACCATGCACTACCCTACAAAGCAAAGGGACCCTCCTCTTACACCATAGGTAATCAAAGCACGTAACCAGAAAAAGCTTTGACCTAACAGAGGATCGAACATAGGAATGAATGTTATGTTTGTATTAGCAGGAGTCAATGCAGTGTCTGATATTAACAGATTATTTATTCCTATAAATGATTTGGACACTATTGCCATGGAAACTAGAGAGGAAGGACATAACTAATGTAGTTAAGGGAAATGGAAGAAAGAAGTCACATGCACATTACCCTTTCGTGTGAATGGAAAAAAGGCATTACCTCAAATGGAAATTACAAAAAGCGATATATTTTGTAGTCAATTTATGTAATTATTAGTAGTTATTATTATTGTAAATAATAAAAAATAAAAATATCTTTATTTTGTAGCGATGACCACCAATAATTCTTAAAAATATTAAAATTAAGCTGGAGTTTCGTGTTAATAATTTTAATATTAATATAATATAGTACCATTATTTAAAATTACATATATCATTTTTAAAATTATAAAATAATATTTTTATTTTATATAATTAAAAATAATTATATTTTAATATGCTTATGAATATTAGTCCATTTTAGGAGTTAAAGCTTTCTAGAAATTAAAAAGAGAAGTTATGTTGGTAAAATTTTCAATTTATTTCTTCAAATGTTTGTAATTTTTTTAAAAATAATCTCTCTACAGTTAGGGATAAGGCTACATGCTATTGGACTTCTTTAGACCACACTTTTTTACTAAATTATTTTTTTAGGTTAATTATAAAAAATACTCAAACTTTCAATTTTTTCAATTCTAACCCAAACTTCAAAAAGTGATAATAAAATGTTAAAACTTCTTTTTTTATATTATTTTAACTCGACATGAGTGTTTATGTTAAATTTATTAACGTGGCTTGCTACATATTTCAGAAACCCTAACTATTATTAATATATGTCAATCAAAATTAACATAACAATCGAAGATTAATAAAACGACGTCGATGTTAAAAATAGAATCTCTAAATCAACTTACGTATCCTCAGCCCTTCATCATCTATTTGTTCCCTTGACACCCTTAGCCATTTATTTTTTGTCTATTTTTTCATCATCCAAATTATTCTAGCATTGTAACATATAACATCAGCATGTTCTTCGTTTTTAGTTCGTTCTCTTAATGTCTTCAGTGTGAAGGTATTAGGGCTACCTAATCTGAAAATCGAAAAGTAAAGGCGAAAAGAATAAATTAAAATCGAGAAAAAAAACCTGAAACATTAATATTGAGTTAGAATCAAAAAATATAAAAAATTTGAGTATTTTATTGTCGGTTTTTCAAGTTGAGTTATAATTGTAAAATTAAACAAACTTGAAAATTTTTTAATTATTTTTTTATCTCAACCTACACCTATTTTTTTCCATTTTTATTTCAACAAGAAAATCCTTCAAATTTTAGTTCTTTTGACTTGGGATGCAACTTGTTTACCACTATACTAACACCAGAGTTGTGTGGATTGTAATTCCCAGAGAATCACCACAGAACTGTACTATTGACTTTGCTTGTACAACTTTGTCAGTTTGTCTAGTAAGCTTGGAAAAAAAAAAACATAAAGATTCTTCATTCATGTCGTGATTTTATGGTCACTTGTAAACTAATGTACCAGAATTCAGATGTGTGTGAGAATGAGGTGAATCTTCTTGTCTGATCAAAAGGGAAAAAGAAAAGCTAAAAGAAGAAGAACCCACTTTTCTTTGTTGAATGAGATTAAAGAAAAGGCACGACTCCTTGGTGAAATTCGGATTATAATTAGATTTGACAATGAACCGAACTTAATTTAAAAACTTAACTAAATATTTTTATTTTTAATTAAAAATAAAAATGAGATTCTCTTTTTTAAATGAGTTTGTAATAAATGAATTATTAGTTGTATATAATAATTTATAAATTATATATTTAAATAAATTAATAATTTAAAATAATATGTTAGTATGCTTAAATACCTTTTTAGGCAATATTAATTGAATGTGACACCATAACTACTTATAAATTTTGCCAAATATTGCCTTTTCACAACAATATTTTGTGACGCAGGGAATGAAATTATTGATTACTTATGATTAGTTACACCATTATTATGAGTGGAAATTCCAGCAACTATGAGATTTTTTTTACCTTAAATTCGTTTATCAGAAGTAAATAAGTTTAATTTTAAAATAAGAGATAAAATAAATGTTTTTTTTAAAATATAAGAGTGAGAGTTTATTCCACATTGAAAAAAAAGAGGAAAGAAGATCAATATATAAGTCTAGTGGGTTACTCCACCTATTACCAATTGGTTTTAGGATAAAATCTCACTTAGATTTATATGTGGTCTAACTTTCCTTCTCGTGTGGGCTCGTAGGTCCATTGTAAATTCTAACATGGTATCAGAGCGGGTTGCTCTTATGTTAGTTGTTAACACCTCGAAATGATAAATTATGTCATATGTTAGACCCATACGTGAGGTGGTGTGTTGAAATATAAAAGTGAGAGTTTGTTCCACATTGGAGAAAGAGAAGAAAAAAGATCAACATATAAGACTAGTAGGCTACTTCACTTATTATCAATTGGTTTTACGATAAAACCTCACTTAGATTTATATGTGATCTAACTTTCTTTTTCGTGTGGGCTCGTAGGTTCATTGTAAATTTTAATATTTTTGCCTATTTTAAATAATAGAAAACGAATTTTTAATGGACGATTTCTTTTTGTTTTCCAAGAAATTACTGCTTAAGCAGTACAGGAAATTAATAAGAATGGCGGTGAAAGCTGACCTTTGAGGGTCTCGACGCATAAGATACATAGAGCACAAAGGTGTTAAAAGAGCCATAACTATGCATACGTGCAAGGTCATGTACATTGATCTGCGTGCAAAAAATTAATATATATGGTCCTTTATCAATAAACTTGCTTGCATGTAGGGGATGAGATGGTCCTGACGCAGTAAAGTCGAAGCTTTGGTCGTCGGAATGCAGGCAGGCACAGAACCAGCTCCTTGGAAGTTGTCTAATTCCTGTTAGACCTCGATCAATGCATAAGGAGTCAAATTCGGAAGATACATTGACTTGAACGACGAGACCCCAAAAAAAAAAAAGAAGGTGAAGCTAAAAGTACAAATTCAAAGTTTTAATATTAAACTGATTTTTTAGCTAAAAGTACAAATTCAAAAATCTGCTTAATATTAAATAAAATTTAAAAATCTAAAATATAATAAAACAAAATGTTCTTATCTATTAAAAACTTTAAAAATAAGATCTAAAATAAAAATTAATTTAATTATTTTAGTTATAAAAATTGAATAAAATTTTAAAAATTAAAAATTAAAATAAATTGATCGAATAAGTTAAAAATTAAATAAAAATTCAAAAGTTTAAAATTTTTATAGCTAAATTGATTAAATTAAATTAATTTTTTAATTATTACATTTTATATGGTTACAAAGATGCCAAATGTAGGATTTACTGATTATATCTTTCCATTGAATCATATCTTTCCTTTTTGGCTTCTTGTTGCTTTTATTGAAGGCTGAAGCTATAGATTGTCCTTTATACAGGTCTAAGGTTTTCATTGTACTGTGACCTGAAGAAAGGGTGTAGATTCGCTGTTGGTTTCTTAGAATTAACACAAAACATGCAAACCCTTTACTGTTTCGTCGTATTTTCGAAACTGACAAATTGGTTCTGGCGTCGTTTTTGACGTTGAGTAGGGGAGCACAAGAGGAGAGCATTCATGTTAGAAGCAAAGGGGTTAGACCGTTAGAACTTAGATACGTTCGAGAAAAATTTAAAAGTGACTTTAACATGCAAGTAAGTTCGTAAGAGACTCTTTTGATTTAAGTAAGATCACAGGTTTAAACTTTCCTTATGTATGCAATCGTTTAAAATTTAGAATTAGAATTTTGCCTCCCGAAAAGGACCTAGCCTGTTCAAGCGAGAATTAGTTTAGGTGTGAATAACTTAAAAGTATCTTCTCATAATTGTAATTCTCTTAAAACACCTCATGGGTAATAAAAAAAAGTGACATTAAAATCCTCTAATTTTTAAATTTTAACAAAAATAATTCGACATTAACTTTTTTTTGTTAAGGTGGATTATGTGGTGAACTATATGAGATTATTATGTTTAAACCATATATTATATTTATATCATGTATAAAATTTATTATTTAATAAATTAAAATATCAAAACTTACAAATAATTATGAAAAGCTTTTCAAGGCAATAATTCTATTGAAATTCCATATGTTGGATGAAAGAAACATCCCACTAATTAGAATAAATAATCGATCAATATTTATATTATTAATGTATTGTTCGTTGTTTACTAATGAAAAAACAGAAGAAGAGACACTTGTGTCATCTAAGAGGAATGTAATCTTTTGTCCCTATTTTTGTGTACCTATCTTGTCTCATTAAATTCAAGCCATCTATTTATATAAGTCCTACATAAATAAATGGTTTGGATAAACAAAAAAAAAGTCAGAAAATTTGAAGGCCACCTAAGGAGGTTGCACTCTTGGTTTGCATTAATTTGTGCCTCTTTGTGTATATGAGGAGACATTCCTCAACCTTTCATGTACCTTTCACATTCTATGAGTAAATCATCTATTTCCATATCAATCACATCTTGTCAATATTGGCGTGCACATGTGTTACTGTTTAGTTTTCTTGTCGAGTTTGCATACAATCTGAGATGACATCTTCTTTCTTTTGCATGTAATACAATCCAATCGAATTTCATATTTAAGACACTAAATGTGTGATAAGCCAAATTCATAAACTACAGTCGCATGATGAATTACTCTAATCATTTGCACTTTTTAAATATGAGAAAGAGACTTTTTTTTTAACAACAACATTAAGTAAGGTTTGAAAAGAACTTTATCCTTAATTAATAAAAATATTATTTTCAAATAACGTAAATAAAAAGAAAAGAAAAAGAGACAGCAAGAGCTAGAGAGAGAGAGAGGAGGAAGATTTTTATACCTGATATTCAATTAATTATTAGTTATATTTACGATTTTTATGAGTTTAATTTTCTAGTCAGATTTATTGAGTTAAAACCTTTGACTAATTAGTTTACATATCTCTTATTATATCGTAACTCTAATCAGGAAATTTACAAGAGGTTAGATTTACACTATCCATATTCCATAATCAAGCCGTGCATGCTTTGATTTTAGTGTATGATTTGTCCCTTTCACACGTTTTGTATGTCGTTTTAATTGGTTTAATCGATCAATCTTCCTTTATTGGGAGATGGCATTGTTATATGAACTCTCTCCATCCATCAAGGTCAGTTCATAAATTCCAATTTAATGAGCTATCCAAAGTTTTATCAACAAGCATATGGTCAGGAATTTGGTTACTTGTCGAGACCGTACCAACTTGTTATCACTATTACCTACACTTAACTTAGTAAAGTTCTTTATAAGATTTTTGTTACTTCCAAGTTCTTGTTCACATAATTTTGATTTAACAATATTCGTTTCTTTTGTGATCAACTTCCACTAAGATTTTTAATTATAAACTTTAAACTGACGTTATTTTTATTACCTGTCGATACATATAATATTACATAAAGTCATTTTTTAAATTTATAATTAGAATTTTTATAATTTTGATTTTATAACATTTATTTCTAGCATATCAATAAAATTTAAAAACAAAAAGCTACCTTGACAATCTATCAAATCATAAGTTCGCTGAATTTAATCCGATAATTGCGTTGATGTACTGCAGAAGGAGATAGCCTTGGTTGACCAGCTCTCTCTTTCTGAGATTCGTAACCAATAACACTTTGGAGCTATCTGCACTTTGGAATGGAGCTTGGAGCTTCTTCAAAGCTATTATTCGATTGAGCATTTCTTGACCAGCTATCTCTTTCTGTGATTCGTAACCAGTAACAACACTTTGGAGCTATCTGCACTTGGAATGGAGCTTGGAACTTGTTCAAAGCTATTCGATTGAGCATTTCATGACCAGCTTTCTCTTTCTGTGATTCATAACCGATAACACTTTGGAGCTATCTGCACTTGGAATGGAGCTTGGAACTTCTTCAAAGCTATTCGATTGAGCAGTGATGATACTTAACGGCCCATCCTAGTTTGTATTAACATAACTTAAAGTTTCTATTAACATAATTTAAGGTATTATGAGAAGTCTTGTTTATTAAAATAACTAGGCGTATTAAAGAATTTGGATCAATGTAGAGATATATATGTACATATATCAAGAAAATTAACTCAAAGGGTGTGGTTGAGTAGAAGGGACTCATCCATCTTTAATCAAAGATCACCGGTTTGATCCTTGATTTTGGGTATGAAGCAGCCTTAAATTCTTGGGTCAGCTATCTCACCCTGTAAGGTCCTTACAAACTAACGAGGGGACTAATCACTGAGTCCGCTAGTGAATATCCTGATTTAAGACAAAAAAAATATATCATGAGAATTTATACTGAAAATAGTGAAAAAATAAAAAAGTATATGTATTTAGTTAGAATTGAAAATAGTTAAATAAAAATGAATTGAGAAAATTAATAATATAAAAAATTTAATCTCAAAAGAAGTGTGATGGAGAAATTCAAATCTAATATGTTTTATTTCACATAAATAAAATAAAATAAAAATATGATTTAGTATTTATAAAAATAAAAATAAAAAAAATTTCATTATATATAAGCATAAATAACTCTTTTTCTACGTTTCACCAACGTATGATGATTGACTTTCTCAATTGAAAATATTAATTATTGAGTGCACGTGTGCCTTCTGATGCCCACGTACGTCTGCCTGTCTCACTCGTTGAATTGATTGATTGTCTCGATCCTTTCACTCTTCTCGCTTTCTTTGATTTGTCTTCAAGCGTTCTCTATTCATGTGCATTATTGGTGCCAATATTTATTTTTTTTCAAAATAGTGCTTTGCTTTGAGAATTTAATTTATTCTAATTAATAAAATACACTAACAAAAATCGAATTTTCCAAGATGTTACCTTATGTTTATTATTTGACATGTTAGTAAATATATAAAATTAATTACGTTCTGGTGAAACGATCATTTAATATATTATTAGAACCTTTGTGACTAAGTAATCGTAAGTTCAAATCCTACCACCCACCTATTATTCAGCACAAGGTAGAGTGAGCTTGTGTAAGTTTCAAGCTTAAAAGATTTTCACTTGAAAAAATGTGTTAGTAAATATATAAAAATAATTATATTGGCTTCAGACAATAGCTTAAGCTATTGTGGTGAAACTATCACTTAACATGACATATATATTAATTTCCTTATCTTTTTCATTTATTGCGAATATTTTAAATAATCAAATATTTTATTATATTCTCTTTAATTTATGTTTTAATCTAAAAAGTGAAAATAAATTAAAATCGTAATAAGCTATTCTCAGTTTTATTATTTGGGATTAATTCATATGATTTACTCATATATAAAAAAGTATTAAAAAGTGTAATTCTATTCTCAGTGAAAATATTATATTTTTATAAGTATTGGTATTGGCTGTGACGGAATATATTTGCAGTATTAATCATTTATAACTTTGGCGTAGTCCCTTGATTAAAAGACATCAAAAGGAAAGGAAGTTTGTTATTATTTTTGTTTAACCAATTAAAATTCCACTTGATGATCTATAATATTAATGATTTAATATCAATTTCTTCGACCTTTCTTCTTTATTTTCGTATATAATTTATCTTTTATGGTTTATTGGCTATGAAAAACTGAAAAGGGGAGTAATTTCGCAAACTTTCTAATTTTATCGTAGACGTCTCTAATACAAATGAAAACAAAAATAATCAAAAATGAAATAATAAAAAGCATCAGAAATTTAGTAACGTATTTCGGTCACCTTGTTTATGTTTGCAGGGCTCTCACCCAGCTTAATACTTTCACGAAAGTATAATAGATTTACCTAAGGTTTTACGAAGCCGACACCACTCAACTTTTGACACTATCTCTTAACCTTACTTCCTGTGAAAAAAATTTATATCCAATAATACGATCAACTCGTGTTAACCTCAACGGAGGATTTTCTTAACAATATTTGATAATAAAGATAAGAAATAAAAAGCTCAAGTGATTAATCAACTAAGAATAAAACAATGATACGCTTGAGATAAAAGAGAAGAACAATTTTTCGAAAGGTTCAGCTTCAGTGAAATAAATCTATAAGTCGTCGCAACAACAATGAGTTGATTAACATAAACACTAACACGAAGCCAAAGCTGCACTGGTAACACATTCACCAACCAAAATATACGCAACTTATAAAGAAATCAATTAATAATCGTTGCTGCTTAAGATGGAGTTGAACATGCACACCACATAAGAACAACTTTCAGAATTTTGAACCTAACCCACGATATTTCACTCACAAGGAACACATACACAACCTTAGATGAGTAAGTCTGGAAAATCACAAGTTAATCCACGATGTATCACAACCCAGAACACATGCACTCATTCAGGTGTGTTTTTCATTTCCAATTAACGCCCACTACACACATACACTCATTCAATTGTGTTTTTCATCTCCAATTAACGCTCACTACACACATGCACTCATTCAGCTGTGTTTTTCATCTCCAATTAACGCCCACTGCACACATAATAATACTCACACATGAGATTCACTTCTGCTATATGATGGAGACATACACGACACTAACTAGCAAAATCCCTTCACATACACGCAAGATATCTTACCTCTATCTTATATTCCCAAATTAACTTCAGCTAATCTTTACAAGAAACAATTGACGCACACATCCAATCTTTCACTATATGATAATTTTCTATACTTGGCCACACCTTTTAAAAATTCCAGCAACATTATCTACACATCAAAAAACCCTTGGCCACACTTAAACTTCACACATACGTGATGTATCACACCCTCTCTCAAGATAGGCTTCAAATCAAGATAAGATTCTATAACATTTAAAACATTATCCAAAATAACTTTTTGAATTTAAGTCAAACAAGGATTATTAGTTAGCTATCATCATCCAATTAATATTTTATAGGTCCAATTAATAAAGAATATCAAAACTAATTACTTAGATATGTAAGATATATCCTACCATACTATAAGTCTATAACAATATAATTTCCTATATGGTAAGAACTTATATCTTTATTTTTACTAAGAAATCCTATACGAATTTTTCACATAGATATTGAACAGCTTGCTTTATAAATTTTGACAAGCATAGAAATTAGAGATTTATTACATATACATATATATTAAAAATGAATAAAATGACAAAATATTAATTAAATTACATGGACTCTAGAGCCGGAGAAAGTTCACTTGTGCTTGACCTTTGGATTAGAACAACCTATTTCGTTAGATTAGAGTATTCCAATCTGAACTACTTAATTTTATCTATATATTTATATAAACTCCATATAAATACGTGAATAAAATTTTCGGAGGATATGTTAAATTAACCTTTGGCTGGTCGATGGTTGCTCAATTTTCTAAGCAATGCCTTTCACTTTTCCATCTTATAAAGCTGCAGGATCAGCCTCTTTACGGGAAACATGTTTCAGTAATTTTTGCTCTTCTTTTTTTAGATTACACTGATCTTATTAGAAATTAATAATCTAAGTTATTAATTACACGGATGAAGTTACATATAAAATTACTGTAAATAATAACAACACTCAGTATAAAAGTATAATTCATAATATATTACCTCAAAACTTTATATATATATATATATATATATATATATATTCAGTTAAATTTGATTTAATTTGTAAATATTTGATTAATATTATTATCTTATATAAAAATATATAAAAAGAATTATATATAAAAATTAAGGTTTTGTTTTCAAAATAGTCAATTCAGTAATTTAGCTCCTAACGTTTACACTGAATTTGAGTTGAACTTTAACATTTCATAGTGTTTAAAATAAACTATAATATTTGTAAAACGTTAAAAATAAATCATAACATTTGAAAAAGTTCGAAATAGCCCTTGACTACAGTGCCCCTACTTTTTTCCAAAAAGAAGTATATAAAAATATCATTATTTTAAAATTTTTCATAAAATAAAATAAAATTTTACCTTCACTCAAAAAAAATTTTATCCCCCATTAAAATTTTGCCCCTATTCAAAAATTTTCTAACTTCTCCCCTGCCTGACTAGATGTAATAATTGATAGAGTTAGACTTTTTGTTCCTTCCAATCAGGGCTATTTTAAACATTTTAAAAATATTATGGTTCATTTTAAACACTCCAAAATGTTATGATTCAATTCAGATTTTCTGAAATTTTAAGGACTAAATTGCTCAACTTAACATTTCAAAATTTGTAATAAGGATATGAGGTATCTAATTATATATAAATTCACATAAATGTATCCAATTTCTTTTAAACCTTCTCTAAACCCTTGAGAGTCCTAATAAAACTCGACTTTTAACACTACACGAGTTCCGTCTTGTTGCATGTGAAATTTTTTTGTTTTCTGTTGCTTTTTCTTGGTCAGATATGTCTTGAAACTCTTATGTCAAACATTGTCAGTCTGCATGAAGACAAAAGATCAGAGGCTTGCTCAGTTCTTAGTTTTGTAATGCTTTTTCCCTTTAGATCTGACAAGGGATTTTAAAAATAGCTACAACTTGCCCCTTAGACTCAAAAGCTACAACTTGCCCCTTGTTTTTAGTAGCTGGTCGTGCGTGATCTGTCCCCAAGTCCATTCTTTACGTGATTGATTCTTCTTTCCATTAGAATATCACAAGTACTTGGAATTGAAATAGATCCAAAATTTGTGGTTGTCTTGTACTTTTCTCGACATTTAAAAACTACGATGATATTCGAATCTGTAGAAAGTTGGACTAGTCAATAGGAAAATTTTAATTTAATTTTAAATTCAATTAAATATAATATAATATATTAATTTCTGTATAATTTTATCGTAAATTGACCAAACTCAATATATATATATATATATATAACCTCTATTTAGTTGTTAACTTTTATTTGTCAAACTTCAATTTAGTGTAATTGGCATGTAATGTGTAGGATTAACCAAATTTGACCAATTACCTGCTAGACTTTCAAGTTGTAAGGGTATGCTTGTTTAGAGGGTTTGGTAAAAAAGATATGGGAATGCAATGAAAAGTGTTGCTTGGTACAAACCTATGATTGAAGAGTCATAGGTTTCATTCCCCGGTACAGGGCAATGCTCCATTCCTCTGGTAATCCAGAGGAATGAGAGTCATTGCCCATGTTTTATACATCTTTATTGCTTGTATACGTGATAGTTAATTTAATTTAATATTTTTAGATCTAATTAAAAACATAAAATATATAATAATAAAAATTAATCAATTTTTAAATTTAATTTAATATTTTTATAATTTATAAATTAATTAAACAATTTTAATAAATTAATCAATTAAAATAAAATTTTGAAATTAAAATAAATTAAAATATTGTTATTAATTAATACATTAAAATATAATTAATTAAAATATTACAATTAATTAATTAATTACAATATAGTTACTAAAAATATTATAATTACTTACATTATAATTAATTAAAAATAAATAAATAATTAGTTTCTATATAATTAATTGAAATATAATTCATTGATTAATTAAAATACTCTAGTTAATTAATTACAATATTTTAAGATAAAAGCTAATTAATTAAAATAATTACAAAATATAATTAATTAAAATAATTAATCAATATAAAATCTAATTAATTAATTAAAATATAATATAATTAATTAAAGTATAATT
>JANZLX010000001.1:27192824-27203904 GCA_025531955.1 Erythroxylum orinocense | reverse complement strand
TTTTTTAATTTTTTTTTTATATTAAAAAATATATATATATATATATATATATATATATATAGAGAGAGAGAGAGAGAGAGAGAGAGAGAGAGAGAGAGAGAAATATCAAAAACTAGAGCTCGGTAACTTAATTTTAACTAAATAAATAGAAAATTGTAGGTGGTTCAACATGAACATATATGCATTATAAAGGCTTATAATTCCATCCAAAATTTTTTGCAAAAGGAAAAAAATAGTTTCCAATTTTTTAAGAGATGACAGTAGGCTAACTCATGAGCTAGTCTTGTTAAAATTTTAAAATAATTAAAAATTAAAAGTATAAAATAATATTTTTAATTAGGTTTGAATTGTTCAGATTTAGGTTTATTTAAGCCCTAATTTTAATTAGACCTTAGGTCAATTTAAACCTAATCCATAAGCTGATTAGTTGAAAACATCTTAATTTAGACCAGTGAATTAGTCCATTGTTCTAAATTCTTTTTATGAATCCACATTTTTCAAAATGTTTACTATCCCACCCCAATGTGTTAAAGATTTCGTTATAAGTCGCATTCTATTCATATGATTCGTATTTGAAAATAACGATAGTAAATTTTATAATAAAAAAGGTCAAAAGATGCGTAACTATTTTATAGTTTAATTATTTTTAAAAATCTAATAATTTTTAAACTTATTATTAAAAACATTCTTTCTTAGCTACGGGTTGTGGCTCAGTTGGTTGCGCAAGCTGAGTTTGTGGGAAGAGCTATTGGGTTCGATCCCTACTAAACACACCTGCAGAGAAGGGCAAGGAATTTTAACTGTGACTACATCTCGGACCGGATTAGTCGGCCCAATGGGTTTGGATGCCTGTGGTTTACCAAAAAAAAAATTCCTTCTTTTAGATTTTTGTTAAAAGATATCAACGAAATATATATGACATGAATAACACATTGGAACTAATCAGATATTACTAAAATAAAAATCTAATATAATTCTTAAACTCATTTTCGAACCAATTAAAGTCAATCTAAATTAATAATTTAATATAATTATCTAATTCTAACTCTTAAAGTTAATTTTAATAAATAAAACTCAACTTAAACTAATAATTTAGCATAACTACAATAAATAATTAATTTGTATTAAATTTAATTAATTTTAGCTAAATTTAAGAATTGTGTCGAATTACATGCTAACAATATTTAATTACTCTAAGTGAATTATTTTTCATTGTTATTCTTGATGAAATTGTTAAGTGATCATTTCACCACAATAGCTTAAGTTATTGTGTGAGGTCAACTTAATTGGTTTTATATATTCACTAACACACTACCTCAAGTGAAAGTCCTTTGAGTTTGAAACTTGCACAGACTCACTCTACCTTGTGCTGAATAATAGGCGGATGGTAGGATTTCAACTCACGACCACTTGGTCACAAAGGCTCTGATGTCATATTAAGTGACCATTTCACCACAATAGCTTACGCTGCTGTGTGAGACCAACTTAATTGATTTTATATATTCACTAATAGAAATTCTAAAAAAGAGTTTGTTTAACTAATAATTATAAAAAATCTTCAGTGATTTAAAAATTAAATAACTTTTTAATAATTAAACTGAAAAAAATCTCTTGTTTGTTTTTAAAAACATATAAAAAATATATAGCATTTGTATCGTTGGGGCTTAGGTCTTTGATGAAAATGACCAGTATGGAAAATTGGAAATCATGCCCCCGCGAAATCCTCCCCTCTATATGTGCATGTTACCCCTCGTTAGCAATGGCAGGTCGGGATGGTCCTTGGTACGATTTGTGATGTTTGACAGTTGCCGAACAATCAGTACCACACTACCACTAGTCTCTCTAATTCTATAAGTCCGAAATGGATGGATTCACTTGTAAAAGAGAAAGACTTAATCCGACATATAGATTAATCTACTTATGAAGGACAGATGTTGAAAAATGAAAATTCACAAGTGAAGTAAGTACACGTAGGAAAGAGATATTAGAATGAGTGAATTATATACAAAAATGTGACTCATAATTTATTGTTTTAAAATTTTGGGTTGAAATATAATGTTTTGATTGTATACGAGTTTACTTGAATCCGGTCCAATTTCTCTTTAATTCTAGGTTTATTTGATAAACATGACCTTAAATAATACAATAAATTGAATTTCCAATCTTTTATATATTTTGTTGGTTGCGTATATCTATAATGTTTGTCCCATGAATATAATTTTTTTCTGTGTACCTACAAAAAATAATTTCCAATGTTTTCCACTAAGTGAATATTAGGCTTTTTAGTGAAAAATATGGGAATAAAGTGAGTTGTTTGAATACCATTAATTAATGTTTTAAAAATTAAACCAGAGCAATTAATTTAAGAGTAAAAATTTTGAAATAACTCATTTTTTCAGTTTTTAACTCTTTGGAATAAATTTTATTATTAAAACTAATTAATTAATTAATTAATCAACCTGTTTTTGTAAATTAATCAATTTTTATAAAATAAAATACATGGATTAAATTTTATTTAATAGTTTTCAATTAAAATAATTTTCTTTAATCATTTTTCAAAATTTTAATTTTATTCAATCTTTAACTAGTTTTATAACTGTCTAATACCAATCTTATCCTCTCGGTTTAAAAATTATTATTTTTCTTTTTATAATATTGTTTAATTATTATATAAATTCTTTACGTTTAATTTTTTGTTTATAACTTAAATTTTTTTATTAATATTTAAAATTCTAATGTTAAAATATTAATAAAATATAACAAAAGAATTATATTTTTCAAAATTTAAAAACTAAAATAATAAAAGATCAAATCTAAAAAATTTCCATATATTTAATCTAATCTTTACCTCTACTAAGGAGCAAAAACATTTAAGCTTCCTTTTAATTACTATGATTAAATAATTGACTGATTCTCGTTTGGATTAAACTGATTAGTAGTTTAATGTAGCACTTTAACAGTTTATTTTTTAATTACTATATGATGTTACGCAAATAATTTAATATTAGTCAACTTGTTTTTCTAAAAAAAATGAAATACAACTCTATTTAAGCAAATAAAATGAGAAGTCATACATTTTCCAAACTTTATAATGGAATTTCCCTCTCATTTAAACTTGTCATGGTGCAGGCTCCTGAAGATGAGCCAGGCTGCAACATCAAAACGAACAATCAATATCGTGAGAATGAGAGTTTAATTATGTGAATATATGTCTAAAATTTTATCTTTTAATACTACATATTTCGATATATAGAAAATACATACCTGTATATCTATATTAATGAAAGATAAAAATTCATCACATATAATTTTGATCTAAAAATTTATATAAATATTAAGAATAATATAATATATTGTTAATAAAATGAATATATATGATTAGAAAATTATTTTTATGATCTAAATATTATAAAAATGAAAAAATCTAAATGTCACTAAAATTTATGGGACGCATAAAAAATATTATGAACATAATAATGAAATACATTTTTGTTATTAAGAGATATAATAACCATGTTTTAAGATTTGAATTGAAAGTTAAACCGTTAAAATAAGAGGTTTAAGGTTTAAAAGATTCAATCGTAATTAGACCATCATAAAATTCACTAAAGATATAGATAAAATTAAAGAATTTAAATTATTATAAGAGATGTCCTAATTTATTGAATAATTTGAAGTTTAATTAAATAAAAAGATTGTTAAATGGATATTAATTGATTTATTTTTATTTATAAAAAATTATTAATTTACAAAAAATGACCTATTAATTAATAAATTGATCAGTTTTTAACAACAAGAGTTATTAAAGTAAATTGAATCAAAAAGTTAAATGGTTTAAGGTTGTTACGGTTGAATCGATTGAACCGGTTGAATTTTTTAATCATTAATAATAACATATATTTTTTGTAAATTATGTTATAAAATTAAATATATATATATATATTATGGCTTACCACACATGCATGAACATCATCACACCCACACAAGAGTTCTCCATTGAGTGTATCCACAGCTTGAAACGATCCTCCTCCTTCACTCTTCTACAAAAGTGTACACAAAAAAGTTATTAATGCATACTTTCTTATGTTTTTATCAAGTAAAATATAATAAATCAGGAGCAAAAAGACCAATAAGATCATGATCTTGTAGGTGTGTTGAAGATTAGATGGTTTCATACCTTGTAATAGTCCACAGCTACAAAATTAGCCCATCTGTTTCCAGAATCACCATAGCATGTATGGAGCATGTTTATGAGATCTCCTGAGTTATCTACACATGCGAACATTTTGGTAGGTACCGATGGAAAGTAATTCACTAGCACCAATGATTTAGTTTTGTCATCCATAGCAGCTGATTCTCCTCTATTGGGACAGCTTCCTGCATGCATACCTCCATCCCCATCTGCAAAATTATAATAAAATGATGTGATTATGGATTAGTCTAAAACTCAATCAAACTCGATTTTTAGGATTAAATTTTAAGTTTTATTTAAAATTTGACTTTATCATTCTAATTTTTTTAAATTTTTAAACCTTACCTAAAACTTGTAGAAAAATAAGATTTCGTGTCGTCAATTTTGAGTTTAGCCGAGTTTTTTTTTCCCCAACCTTATATATTGGAGAAATGATAGTGGTTCCTCTTACACTGATTTTCAACCATGTAGTTCCATTGGTATGCAATTCCTTCACTCGCTTCCTTGGATTTAATCGAAGTAAACACAAGTAGTCTTTGGTTATTTTTTACCATGTCACTGACTAGTGGCCAGTCTCCACCATTTTTGGGCATGTTCGCTAATGGAAACCAGTACTTCGTCAATCCAGCATCAGTGAAGACCTTTGTCAATCCATTTGGGGCATTAACATAATCTTCCAAGATCAAGGTGACAATCTCTGTTGGGTTGGCCGCCATGAAAGCTTCAATTTCCTTCAGAGTATCAACAGCCGGACCCTATAACCCCAGAAAAAGAGCATAAATCTCATAATCTTTTCAGCCTAAAGTTCTAAAATCCTCCATGAAAATCAAGTTTTTGTACGTACAAAAGCAGTAAAGTCATGACATTGTCCATTAAACGAATGGCACAACCATACATCTCCTCGGAAATCATAGGTGTCAAGCATCAAGGCTCGAGCTCCGTTCTGTTAACAAAATTACGCAAAGTTTCGATTAACAAAATGATTTATAAAACATAAGATAACATTAAAGAAAGGATTTATAAGAGAAATAGCATACGTTTAGTTGGTAAGTGATACTATCTTCTTGATTTGTAAATGTGAGACGAGGGACTCCAGTGTGAGATGGATATCCATCAATGGCATAAGCGTTGTGGGTCGTCAAGAATGCATATTTGTTGAAAGGAAGAGAATTGTTCTGCAAAGAAGAAGTTGAACAAACTAGGCATTAATATAATTGAAGTCTCCTTGTAATAAAAGAAAAACCAAGTATACATGTTAGGTCTAGTTATTTTGTTTCTCGTACTCATTCTTCTTTTGGTCTTGCTTTATTAATCCAACTAGCTAATGCTTCATAATTTTATGTATAACATTTGAATCTGATCCAAAGTTCAATTAAATTGAGTTGGTCCTGTTAATTTCGGATTGAACCTATATTCTATTGCCAAGTCTAATTATTTTGTTTCTCATAATTGTTCCTCTTCTTGTCTAACTTTATGAATTAAACTAGCTAATGGCTCAAAAATACATATGCAATATTATGCATATTATTGTCATCATTAGGTGTACTTTTGAAAGGTTACTTTCACTAAAATGCACGAAGCTTCGTGAAAAGAACCATTCAAGTAAAATAAAAGTAAAAGATTATGAATTTTTCTTATGACTTTCTTTATTTTAAAAAATATTTTTATTATTTTATATTATTAAAATAAAAGTTTTTATTGAGTGTATATTAAATTATATTAATAAAATTATTTTTTGTCCAAATCACAAGCCCCTTGTGCTTACTCTACTCTAACATTTTTTAATTTAAACATTATAAGATATTTTAAATAATTTTAAATATTAAAATAATTTTTAAAATGAATAAAACTAAAAGATTTATCTTGTAAACAAAAAATGACGACATTAATATGGGTTTAGACAATAGGCAAGGCATGACCCACCAATAGTAGTGTACCAGCCCAATGCAGCCTAATCACGACAAATTGGGTGGTCTTGTGAGCTTCCTAGAAACTACCTATCAGGCACGATAGCTTCATTGGTGAATCAAACTATGTCAACTGGCTTGTCTCCATGAATTTGCCGTCAAAACTTGCTCAACTACCTTCCTGATTGTTTGGAAGAAAGGAAAAGCCTAGAGGAAAAGAAAAGGGAACATAGACAAGAGTTGTATCCCTTTCTTTGTATAACAAAGAGAGAATTGATTATTGTCTAGGACTGAGCTAATGACAACTCGGTTAGGAATGACAAGAGGTGGATTAAACCCAATCCTACAATAAAAATCTCAAAGGAGGATAAAACTTGTGCTTTCTAATGTGGCATAAATGGCACAACTATGTCTTATTATTGTCTTGAATCTTTAAAGGACAATTTGCAAGTGAAGATGAATATTTTCCAAATGTGCTCCGATGGATGGGAAAAGCTAGCCCTTTTCATTTTCTCACGCCTTTCCCTACAACCAAACACAACTTTTTCCGTTTCGATACTCTTCGTAGTTCCCAAACGTTTTCACCTTCTTCATTCTCTTCCAACTTTGTTGGAGGAACATATAAGGAGAGTAAGAGAGTTGGAGAATTCATACCAGAAGCTTGAATTGGTCTGTGATGGCTGATCTCACACATCTTGAACCTAAAATCCCTTCTGGACAAGAGAAGCAATACAGTCCAGCTCCACAATCCTGGTCCGACGAGCACTCATCTAATATCTGAACATTACAAGCCATGAAAAGAATGAAAAAACCCTTCAACAAAACAATTTCCGAACCAAGAAAAGATTCTACACAGGAAAGAAAGAGGGGTGGGAAAAAAAACACCTTGCATTCTCCATTGGAGCAAGCTTTGGCAACCCAGAAGAGCACTGAAGCAGTATTGATGATGATCATAAGAACGTTCGAATAAGCACCCATGTATCGAAATTTGGAAAATGGAGATTGAACTCTTACTGAAGAATATTGAAGGCTTGTAACCCAAAAGTTCTGGGGATTATTGTTCTTTCCAGGAAACCAATATTGTAGGATGTGTTATAGCTGTTTTTTTGGCATCCTGGAAACTGGTATTTTAGTATTATTTAATACAACTTTGTTGAAGCACAAGTCAAGTCTAAGCATACACAAGAGTTGCTGTTTTATTTTTATTTTTTATTTTTTGGACAGCGCTTGAAGAAAACAAATAATAAGTTGCATATCTGTAACTTGCCATCTAAAGGAAATATTAATTGCAATATTACAAGATAAGAAATCTCTGAAGTGTTCTTAATTAATTAAAAATCATAAATTAATTACAAAGCAAATATTGCCTTACCGATTGCTCTCTTTCCCTAACTTTTCTAGTACAAGTTATATATATATATATATAGTTTGCTAAATCAAAATTTGAAATTGAGTCCAATTAAATTTATACCTTGTTTGGTAAATAACTTATCAATTATTTTTTGACGAATTCAAATGTTTTAGCTGTTTGACCACGTCAAACTGTTGATAATTATATTTAGTAATTAGCTGATTAGATTGACGAATTGAACTCAACCTATTCATTTAGGAGGGTTTTCTCTAACTATTAAAAAATTAATTGGCTAAAAAACTATTATCTCCAAACGTTGTTACAAATTACATATGAAAATAGTGGTAAAGATAAATTAGAGATACAGGTACAAGTATAAATTTGACTTAATTTATACAAAATTTAGTATATAATATTATTATCACCTGTATTTTATGTTTAATTCAATCGAAATTTAATAAGTCAAATTTAAATTAATTATTTTTATCTAAGTTTAAATTTTAAGAGATTAATATAAATAATTTTTTCAAAATAATTTAATTTAATATATTAAAAAATATAGTTTCAATTCTTAAAATAACAAAAAATTATATTTCCTTAAATTAGAAATTAAATCGATATTACTTTTACAGACCCAATTTCATATTAAGTGTATTAGTGTTGTATTTGAGGAAAAACTCCTGGCTTGATCCGACAGAACTCACTCTCAAGTTTATTTTTAGTGACATTTTAGTGATCTCTCAAGCTCTTCAATTGACCATTTGTGGTGCAAATATAAGAAAATATCAAGAAGTTTTTAATCAAGCTAGTTCATCATTGAAAAGTTATACTGAGAGGGCTTTCGGTGTTCTTAAGATTTGAAGGAAGATATCAGAGAAAATGATTATGTTGAATTCTTTTACTCTATTTAAATTTTTGCAAAAATATTTAAAGAAATTACTAAGATATAAATAGCTAATTCTCATGCCCTTATAATTTTTTTAAAATCATACTCTCATAAGTCATTTTACATATAAACAACTAATACTAAACAGTTAATTTTATCAAACATTTTAAAATAAACAACTGATATTATTTACTGGTCAAATCAACTATATTAATTTGTTGTTAACTAATCGCTAATAGAATTAGTTAACAGCTCTTTCCTAAAAAAAAAAAATTAGTTAACAGCTAATGCAATTCACTGATTGCCAAATGTGACCTTAATTTAAAATTTGAATCAAATAAAATTTAAAATTTTTAATCATGTCTAATCGAATTATCTTATTTTTAAATTTTAAATTTTGACTTAGATAATTTTTTAATCCTATCAATTATGAAAACATAAATTAGGTATATAAGTTAACAATTTAAGTCGTTAATGTTTACCAAAAAAAATTTAAGCCATTAACCGAATTCAAACATGAAAATTTTTAAAGCTCTCCATAAGTTGTTACCTTAAAATCAATAGCCACCATATTTAGCAATGTTTTAAAAATCGAATCAATTTGACAGGATTAATAATAAAAATCTTCAACTAGCTAATTTTCTGATTTTATTTTAAATTTTTTGGTTTAATTTAGTTTAATAATCTTTGTTGTTAAAAACTAATTTGTTTATTAATTAGATAGTCATTTCATAAACTAATGAGTTTTTATAAACCAAATAAATAAATTAATTTTTATTTAACTAAAATAAACTAATCATTTTTTATAAACTATAATAAAATTATTTTATAGTCTTTTTTAATTTAAATTTTAAATATTTTTATAGGTAAGGATGGTCTTCTTCAATCAAATTTTAAATTCTTTAATTTTATTCAATCTTTAACTAATTTTATGAGAGTCTAATATTAATCGAAATTTTTAATCCTTAAATCATTTTGGTTTTGAAAGCACTAATGTTTAGAATGCATATTGGATATAATATCTATCACAAGAACCTATACTTTTACCTAAAATCTAATAAATATGTGGTTGTAATAACAAAAACGCTATTGTAATAACAAAATTCCTGGTAAGGAAAAGACATCTGGTGTACTCCTTGGTCAATATCCATAGGAAATGGAAATTATAATTGGTTCTATTTTGATAATTGGATCTCCTCTAGCCCTTTTCACCTTAGAAATGATATTTCTAACAGGAGCCCTTATTTCCAAGGCAATTTTGTTTATATCCACAAAAGTTAATTTGCCATGTCATTCACAATCCAAAATCTCTTACACAATCTAAAATCTCACACCAAATTCTCATTCAGCTTCATATATTCAATTTCCCTTGCTTATCTGTTTGTTTTTAATAGCACAGTTTAATATTTATTTGCTAAAATAATTATGAAACATCATTTCATTTTATTCAATAGTTTTTGATAGAATATTTTTTTGTTTTTTTTGTACGAGATATGTTAAAAAAGTGTTCTTTGTATTTTAAATAACTTGCTAATCGTTATTTATTAGTTGATTAGCAAGTTACCTAGGCATTACATAAAAAAAGTACATAACAATCATCCAAAAATTATTTTTTGTTGTATTTGAAGGAGGAAAACATCCTCTTAAAATTAATAAAATATGTGGTCAAAACATAATCCAAACCAAAATGGAGTGACATGAATGTTCTTATAGGAACATCTAAAACGACATATATTTAGTACCAAGTGAAATACCAACTAGCTATTTTTTCTTCACATGATCATTCCAAGAAAGAAGCTGCTGAGATTTTGCACACCAAGTTCTTTTTTGTGTTCCTCACATGAGAATCTTTATTATCAATTTTCTAGAAAGGACCTACATCAATAATAAATAATGTTAAAAAAACTTAATTAAAATGCAAAACTCAAAATAACATTAAAATATGTTAAATTTTTTCAAGTAATAAATTAGATAGATATACCTAGAAAATTCGTTTCATGGTTATCCAAATAATTTGCTTCCTGCAAATTTGTCAAATCTAATGCATCAACATGAGTTGATTGAGAGCTAAATTCAACGCCTCTCAATCGACAAGTTCGACTGTTGTGGCCAAAACCTTTGCATAAGCTACACTTTCTTGCTTTTTCAACAATTTCGAACGTTGAAGGATCACGTTTGGTAGAACTTTCTGGCTTTCTTTTTTTGGAATTTAATGGACGACCCTTATGAGAATCAATACTTGGCTCATACAAAAATGGAGGTGTTTCATTTACAAGATGCGAAATCTGATTCAAAGTCACTTCTTGTTGACTAATCGGCCATTCATGGTATCTCTCTTTTATTTTTCCAAGCAAACGATCAAGTTGGCCATCATTACAACTCGGTAATGTATCACTATTCACAAATGATTTAGTATCAATCCTTCACTATGAATGAATATCACTAAGTTGCAATGCCTCATATTTCTTAGTTTTCATCATATGAACACATGGAAGACCCATAGTTGCTCCAAAATGACCTTTGCAAGCAGATAATTCTAACTCGGATTTAGCCAATTCACATTGCTTGAGAATTTCATTCATGGCAAATATTGAGACATGAGTAATGAGTTCTTTAAATAAAGGAACACGAAACCGATGTGGAATTCTCATTTTTTCACTACCCAATTGTGTCTTAAATTCTTGGAATTGATTCTCAATTGCAAGACAAATTCTATTACTTACCCCATAAAGATTACCCATTGA
>JANZLX010000001.1:27087830-27099494 GCA_025531955.1 Erythroxylum orinocense | reverse complement strand
ATTGGGCTTGATATGTAGGAAACATCCGGAGCCATATAATTTACAGTGGTTTAATGATAGTGGGAATGTGAAGGTGATAAGACAGATACTGGTGCCATTTTCAGTAGGAAGGTATGAGGATGAGGTGTTGTGTTATGTGATACCCATGGAGGCAGGACATTTGCTATTGGGAAGACCTTGGCAGTTTGATAGGCGAGTATCACATGATGGGTACACAAATAAGTACTCATTCAAATTCAAGGGCAAGAACTTCACTTTATTACCCTTATCACCTCATGAGATCTACCTGGACCAGGTTAAAGCTTTGCAAAGAGAGGAGGGTTTGGGTAGTGAGATAAAGAAAAATGATGAGGGAAAAGAGGCGCAAAAGAAAAGAAAGATTGGCTTAATGGGGAGTTATTGGACAGGTGAGGAAAATAAAGTGGGATGTTTAGGAAAGAAAAGTTCAGGGAGAGAAAAGAAGGGTGAAAAGAAAGATAAAAGAGTGAGTTTGTATGCTAAAGGAAAAGACATGAGGAGAGCAACTGGAGAGAATAAAGCACTTGTGATAGTTAGGTATAGAAAGTGTTTAGTTTCTGATACTAATCCTCTTGATTCTTTACCTATTGTATTTTCATCTCTTTTCCAGGATTATTTAGATGTCTTCCCTGAGGAGATGCCTAAGGGACTGCCACCCTTAAGAGGCATAGAGCACCAGATAGACTTTATGCCCAGAGCTTAAATTCCTAATCGCCCAGCTTATAAGAGCAATCCTAAGGAGACAAAGGAGCTTCAAAAGCAAGTGGATGAGCTACTGGAGAAAGGATATGTGAAGGAGAGCTTGAGTCCTTGTGTTATGCCTGTATTGCTGGTGCCAAAGAAAGATGAAACCTAGAGGATGTGTGTGGACTACAGAGCTGTGAATAAAATCACTGTAAAGTATCGCCATCCTATTCCTAGGTTAGATGATATGCTTGATGAATTGCATAGTGCATGTATCTTTACAAAGATTGATTTGAAAAATGGATACCACCAGATTAGAATGAAACGAGGAGAAGAATGGAAAACTACTTATGGGTTGTATGAGTGGTTAGTCATACCATTTGGTTTAACTAATGCACCCAACACTTATATGAGGTTGATGAATCATGTCTTGCATGCATTTCTTGGTAAATTTGTAGTTGGTTACTTTGATGACATCTTAATATATAGCACTAATATTGATGAGCATGACATGCATGTGAGGTGTGTCTTGGATGTATTGAGACAGGAGAAACTGTATGCGAACCTTAAGAGGTGTACATTTTGCATTGATAGATTTGTATTCTTAGGGTTTGTAGTCAGTGCTCAGGGAGTAGAGGTTGATAATTGGAAGGTGAAGGCTATTAGAGAGTGGCCAATGCCTAAGAGTGTTAGTGAGGTAAGGAGTTTTCATTGGCTTGTCAGTTTTTATAAGAGGTTTGTGAAGGACTTTTCTACTATTACTACTCCGTTGACTGAAATAGGTAAGAAGGAGAATGGGTTTACATGGGGTAAGGAACAGGAACATGCATTTTTAGAGTTAAAAGATAAATTGTGTTCTGCTCATATTCTTTGTTTACCTGATTTTGAGAAAGCTTTTGAGGTTGAGTGTGATGCTTATAGGATTGGTATAGGTGTTGTGCTTTTGTAGAAAAACAAACCAGTTGCATATTTAAGTGAAAAGCTTAGTGGTGCACAACTCAATTATCCGACTTATGATAAGGAACTTTATGCTATGGTGAGAGCACTGGAGGTGTGGCGACATTACCTTAAGCCTAGAGAGTTTGTCATTCGTACGAATCATGAGTCCTTAAAGCACTTGAAAGGACAAGGCAAGTTGAGCAAGAGACATGCCACTTGGGTGGAGTTTCTGGAGAACTTTCTGTATGTGCTTTGCTAGAAGCAAGGGAAAGAGAATGTGGTAGTTAATGTATTGTCTAAGAGGTACATTTTACTTTCTGCTCTTAGTTCTAAACTTTTGGGTTACGAGCAACTTAAGGGTTTGTAGGCTGCAGATTTTGACTTTGCTACTGTTTATTCTGCATGTGAGCATGCTGCATTCCAGAAATTCTATAGGCATAATGGCTATTTATTTCGAGATAGTCAATTGTGTGTGCCTAATTATTCTATGCGTGCTTTATTTGTGCATAAGGCCCATAGTGGTGGATTAATGGGTCATTTTGGGGTTACTAAGACTTTGGATATTTTGCATAAACATTTTTATTGGCTTGGAATGCGTAGGGATGTTGAACGTGTATGTACCAAGTGTATTGTATGTAGACAGGAAAAATCCACTGTCAAATCTCATGGATTGTATACCCCTTTACCTGTGCCTATTAAACTGTGGGTTGATGTTTCTATAGACTTTGTTTTAGGCTTACCTAGGACAAAGAGGGGTTTTGATAGCAACTTTGTTGTGGTTGATCGATTTAGTAAGATGACGCATTTCATTGCATACCATAAGACTGATGATGTTATGCATATTGCTGACTTATTTTTCAGAGATGTTGTTAGATTGCATGGCATTCCTAGGTCTATTGTGTCTGACAGGGATGCTAAGTTTTTTAGCCATTTTTGGCGAGTGTTATGGGGAAAGTTGGGTACAAAATTGCTCTATTCTACTACTTGTCATCTACAGACAGATGGACAAACCGAGGTAATTAATAGGACCTTGGGTACCTTGTTGTGTGCTATAGTGGGTAAGAATCTGAAAACTTGGGGTGAATGTTTGTCATTTATTGAATTTACATATAATAAGAGTGTGCATTCTACCATATGTTTTTCACCTTTTGAACTTCTCTATGGTTTTAATCCTTTGACTGTTTTGGATTTAGTACATTTACCCTTGCATGAGTTGTCTATTACAGATGGCAAAAGGAAAGCTGAGATGGTCAACGAGTTGCATGAGAAGGCAAGACAGCATATTGAGCAGAGGAACAAGGTATATGCAAAGCAAGCCAACAAGGGGAGAAAAATGGTGACCTTTGAACCTGGTGATTGGGTTTGAGTGCATCTGAGGAAGGAGAGATTTCCTACCCAGAGGAAATCCAAGTTGGATCCTAGGGTTGATGGTCCATTCTAGGTGTTGGCACGAATCAATGACAACGCCTATAAAATTGATCTTCCATATGAGTATAATGCATCTGCTACTTTTAATGTTGCTGATCTTTCTCCTTTTGATATGGATTCAGATTCGAGGATGAATCTTCTTGAGGAGGGAGGGACTAATGTGAGCGGGACCATGGACCATCGAGCAGGATCAGGCAGAGAGCTAGCCATGCTAGAAGGTCCTATGACCAAAGCTAGGGTCAAGATATTTAAAGAGACTCTTTATATACATGTGAGCTTTTATCTTGAGAAGATAGCGAGCTCCAAGCCTATTGGAGGAGAGGTTAATGGAATTGAGTCTAAAGTAATCCATTTAACTAAAATCATTGGACCAGATACACTTAGAGCTTGAAGACAAGAAGACTTGGGCTATTTTAATGCTTCATCACTTAAGCCCAAGGAGTGTTTGGTATGCCACTTATTTTATTAGTGGGAGTGGGCTATTTAATTCACTTAAGCCCAAGAGCATATGGATCTAGTAGTGGTTCCGCACATCAGATTTATTTATTTATTTTTGGACTTTGTTTTATTTTGAGCTTTCATGTATTTTTAGCCCAACCTTTTATTATGTAACCTAGGTATAAATATGTGTCTTTAGGTTAAATTTTCGCAATTTTTAGATCAGAATTGTTGGAGTGCCGTCGGCTTCAATAAGGAGAAACATTATTCTTTTGTTCTTGTTACCTTCCGAATTTCACTTATCAATTGCTTTCCCAATTGTGACGTCTTGATTGTTCATTTTTCTTGGTTTTATTTTGATCATCGGGATTGTTTGTAATAAGTTTCTAAGAGGTGTCGTAGAAATTAAACCTTGCGTATCATTATTTTCTTGATTGTTGAATTCGAAATTTCCATCCTTAATTCCTCAAGGTCGAAAACACATCAAAATAAAACACCCATCGAAAACATCATCAATTCGATATCAATCCTTCCGTGGTGCGTGTTATTGTTAGTGTGGACCTGGTCCATATCGGTCTTATGATGGGGAAGCCCGATATGGAAGATATATAAAGGTTAAGACCTGCTACAGTTGCTTATATTAATCGCAAGCATATGTTTCTCTGACCTGTTAAGAGAGCTTACCTATTAAGAAAATTATAGAAAGGCCTAAATCGAGTGTTGGTGAACAACTTCCTTAACTGTCTTAGGAAGATCGAAGCTCGTTTTGACATCAAAAACTACTTCAGAAATTTGAATGGAACCAAAATTATGTATTTCGCAATTCCTTCATTTTTAACCTTTCATGTATAGTCTTAGGTACGTAATAAGGTATATAGTATATATTACATTATAATCTCCTTAAAATTCTACTAGAAAATATGATAAAGATTGTATATGTTTATAGGTATAAAATGAAAGTGTTGAGCTTTTACGTCTATACCAAATTGGCAACTAAAAGGTCAATCTATTTTAAATCATTATTTAAGCTATTCACAAGAAAGCACATAACTACTATCATGCATAATGGACCCATGCTCATCATCGCAATTATTACCAAGGTTTCCAACTTTGAAAAAGTCTTTTACAATTATTGTAATTAGGGCTAATTTGTGGAAGTAAAATCCCTACAGAAACCCTTTCAATCTGATTTTATCCCAAGACGTATAAATGGGGCTTCATGTTTCCTGCTAATTATTATTACCCGTCTCCATCTTTGAACATTATGAAAGTGGGGATCGAGTTCCACTACCTTATCTCTGTTAAATGTAAATTGGATTTGACGTTAGCTTGTCAGATAAATTATCCAATGGTTCAATTTAGTCTAAACGATGTAGTTTTACACATAAAATGATATAATTTTGGGAAATGACATGGCCTGTGTAGGCCTAGCAAAATGGGAGCCCTAGGTTCTGCGTTTATGAGTAGAATAGAAAGTGGAAAACGTTAAATAAAGCGAAAACGACGCAGCACCTATGCGGAGCCCAGCGCTTATGGGGATAGGCCATAAGTTAGGAGGAATTGTGCTTTGTTAATCTTCTGAACATGTAGCTAATAGTCTTCTGACGTATCCACATCGTATGGGCCCCAAGAAGTTTTACCCTTTTCACCGATGATCTCTCCATGCTTACATATCATTGGCCAACAAACCTTCGACTGCGTTGTTAAGTTTTAGCCTCATTCTCTTTGCTGCCTTGTTTAAACTAAAAAAAAAAACAAGAAAGCGTAAATGTAAGACATTTTTGTCCATGTCTTGTAAAATTGGACTAATATTAATTACAATTTTAATTTTTAAATAAATAATCGGTTAAGTTGTATCATTTGATCCAGATAAAGATAATAAAGTGATCCAATAAATGATCTAAATTAATGAGTCAAAATTTAGGTAAAAAATGGGCTCCGATTAGTATGGACCCGGTCTATATCGACCTTGTGATGGGAAAGTTCGATATGGAAGCTATATAAAGATTAAGGCTTTTTGCAGTTACTCGAGAAATATTCATAAGCATAAAGATTCCTGACCCGTTAGGGAAACTCGTGATTTGAGGAAACTGTAGAAAGGCCTAGCTCGTGAGTCGATGATCACTTTTCATTAAAGGTCCCGGGAGATTTGGAGACGTTTGAAGCTCAAAATTGATATCAGAATTAGAGATGGAACCGAAATTCAAGTACTCCGCATAAACCTTCGTTTTAATCATTTCATGTAGATCCGGAATACGTAATAAGGCTCACATTACGTATAACATGTGATATCAGAGCGGTTACGTAATCGGATTGCCAGAAACGAAGGTTTTTCGGTTTTTTTCATCTCATTTGGTTTTCCTTGATTTTTGATTCGTTTTTCAGTTTTTTTAACGTATATAATTACATAAAAGTGATATATACAAGGTTAGTTACAAAAAACGGGTCGAACGGAGAGAAAAAGGGCTCCTGGGATGCCGAAAATCGCTTCCGACGTTAGTGAAGAGGGAGACCGTCGGGCACGTGTATAGTAGTGGCAAGGGCCGTGTACGGGCTGGTGCGTGAGTCGCACGCGCTAACTGTGGTGCAACACTCCACGAAGTGACGGATTCGTGTCGAACGTGCGGCGCGCATCGACCTGCGTGGAACGGCAAGCGCGTGCGCGACATGCACTCATTCGAACCGTCCACGTGGCAGACACGTGGCAGGCCAGATGCGCAACACTTGTCTATGCGTCTGCGCATGGAGGTTGCGTGCTTATGAGGCACGTCTAACTGCACGCACGCACTCCAGCATGCGCACTGACATCAGCGCGACCTCAGCCGTATGGACACATGCTGATGTCAACCGTATGGACACCTGCTAACGTCAGCTACAGTATTAAAAAATCCTTAAAATTTCGGATTTTTCGTAAGGTATCCTGGGGTGTTTTGGGTCAGTTTTTGGGTCTGGGAAATTTATAAAATAATCTTTTTCTATTTTTCTGGATTTATTACGTTAGTAATAAACTAAAATTTAACTCCATAAAAAGAAATTAAGGTATTCTGAATCAAATTTTGATTGAATTTTCATGCTTCAAACTACGTATGAGAGAGATGTATGAGGGTCTCGTGTCTCGGGTCTCATTTTCAATGTTCGGGATTGCATGATAATTAATTGGGAAAAAGGAATTGAGACATTCTGAAAGCTATTTTTGAGTGAACTTTGTGTAGTGAACTTGCCATAAGGGAGATACATGAGGTTCTCCTGTCTTAGGAGGCAGTTCAGTATCCAGTGACGTACGATAGTCACTCTACTAAGATTTTTCTTTTACGAAGGTCTCAAATAAAGTTTTTGGAGAATGTCTTCAACATGTGTGTGTGACAATGGGTCTGTGCATTCGGGTTTTAGCATTTATTGAGGTTGCATTGTCACATACAGTATGCCCATAAAAAATGTGAGGATGACATAAAGATGTATCCCTTATGTTTGCAGACTTTTTGGATGCTGATGAGAATGTAGTCACCAAAGTGGGCCTTTCAAGTCAGTATTTTGAATTGTTTTGCTTGCATGTTGGGGATGTCTTTGATTTTAAGGTTATTTTGCTCAAAGGTGTTGGTCTTACATAAAATTTTGAGATGTGCATAAAGGCATTAGATGGAGGAAGGTTGTTGCTCAAGTGATCATTCACCCAAAGGTAGTAGTGTCATGAGAGTTGATGGTTTGTACTCCGATCACTTTTATGTGTGGAAGTCTAATTACATATATTATGTATTTAGCCCAAAGGTGTTTCATAATATGTGTGATCAGATTTTCAGGAAAGATACTATTCAATGGCTTTAGTATCATTTTCCTACATTTGTGTTGATTTAAAGATTATCATCTTAAAGTCACCTATTCAGCCAACTAAATCAGTATCACTATTGAAACACTATGAGGAATTGAATAGAGAATTGGATAGAGGATGTTTTGAAGGTTATGGAGATAGCTATGGTTGAAATGGCCATACGGACGGGTAAGCCATCTCCACTTACATCTATGAGCTCGACAGCTCATAAAGTAGCCTATGAAACCTAGGATTGGTCTAACATATTATATCTGACGACCATTAAGAAATTCATACCTAACCATTTGCAAAATGGACTTCAGGACACAGACATAACGAAGGAGTTTCTTGATAATGACTCCCAAAGGTACACAGTCTCATCTGGTATTGAGACAAGTACCTTGATGAAAGTATTATTCTCCATGAAGTATATAGAGGAAAAGGGTAGTAATGAAGTACTTATCAAGTTTATTTTCACAATAGGTGACGATATTGAGACTTCAACGCTTTGATATCCCATTGTGTTGCTGAGGTGGAGAAACTCAAGTTGTTACTCCTACAATCCATGAAGCAGCTTAAGGGAAGACAAAGATGAAGCCCATTAAGTTCAAAGATAGAAAGTTCAAATCTTCTCCATATGTTGATATTGGTCAAACTAGTTCTAGTAAAGTTCCTTAGGATATAAATAAACCAAAAGTATGAGGTTTAAACGGAAGATTGAGATCATCAGGTTATTCTTTGGTTTATCAATTATAAATCTAATTTACGGTAGTCGCATTAAGTATAGGTGACTATTTATTGGAACATCTGATCAGGGTGCTTCTACAATGCAATAATTCATATTCAGGATAAAGCCAAATAAAGGGAATGAGGAGCTGATGGTTCACAACAATAAAGAGGTGGAAATAATATCGATAGGGGATGTATGTACTTAACTTTATAGTAAAGTTCATTTGGTTTTTACACGACACATTTTATATGTGATCTTTTAATCAATTAAGGACACTGAAGGTTGACGTTTTGCATTTAACACTTCTGTTACACAGTTGCTGTTTAATGCAAAACATAAAGATATAACTTTCTTGTCTTATGGTTTGTATATAATATGTCTTACCTTGAATTAGATATATACTTCTTCATATCATGCTAAACAAGATATGTAGAACCTGATGAATGAGAAGTCATACATGGTGTGACACAAAAGTTTAAACCACATTTCCAGAGCTAGAATTGGGAGATTAATCAAGGAAAGCATTTTCCAATTCTAGATTAAGATGATCTGGAACATGTACTGACTATTGCAGGGGTAAGTTGACTAATAAGGACAATGAGGTCAACTCATACTTCTAACTTGTTGAGTCTGATACATAAAGATTTCAGTAGATCTCTTATAATTGCATTATGTAATTATGAAATTATTCTAACATTTCTCGGTGATTATTCCCATGAAAGTCATGTGTTCTTGCTTAAAGACTGAAGGTTGAGAACCAGTTGGGAAAATTCATCAAGATAGTCAGATTTGACCATGGAGGAGAATATCATGGCAAACATGATGTTTCAGGACTTTAAAAGATCCGTTTCTCAGATATATGGAGTCAGTTGGAATAGTGACTTAGTTCACTATGACGAGTAGTTCTGAGTAAAATGGTGTGTTGCTGAAAGGCATAATTGCACCCTAAAGGACTTAAAGAAGTCAATGCAAAGTAGGACTAATCTACCTATCTAAAAATTGAAGAACTCAACCTTGCGCACAATCGTATAAATAGCTGCCCTACTGAGGTAGGATAATCCTTATAAAGAAATATTGCATACTCGTTTTCTTCATTGCTATTTAGTAAAATATCTCAACCACTTTAGGGCTACAGAATTTTCTGTAGATAAGGAGAGACCAGAATAGTGGAATCACAAACAATCAAGTTTCTAGAATATCATGTCTATGATGATGGTCGGCCTTTTAACCTTTCGAATGATAGTAGGGCGGATACTACAGTTATCCCATATCCACTACTCATACAGTTAGATTCGGTGAATCTAGATTTTTGTACTGTACCTGTACAAAAACAGGAACCCATACATGTAGACAGAGGGATTCCTAGGGGTACACGATCTAATAAGATTAAGTAAATCCACTGGAGTGAGATGACCTGTTATCCCATCTGACAACATAGTCTGTGAGGTGTACTGGACTATGTTATTAGACATATTATAGATCCAATTACTTTTATAGAAGCTATTTTTGGACCCAATGGGAATGTGTGGTGGGATGCGATGAATGACGAAATTCAAGCCATGAAGTATAGTAAGGTCTAGGAGCTAGTCGATTTGCATTAGGAACTGCAAGCTTGTCAGTTGTAAATAAAGTTTAAGACCTAAAGGATTTCAGGATAAAGGTCAATGGTTTTTGGGCTCGCTCAATTGTCTAAGGGATCTCTCATATCTTTGTAGGATACATTTTGAGTGATAATAGCAATTGTAGCTTATGATGATATAGAGTTACATCAGAAAGCTATCAAAACTACCTTCTTTAATAAAACCTTTATAAAGTGGTCTATACGATACAATTTGTATGGTCCCAGGATCCAGACAGTACTGACATGGTTTGAAAGTTATGCAGATCAATATATGGTTTACAATAAACCTCCTGAAGGTGATACCTTACAATTGGTGAGGTTATGACCTTTTTCGGCTTTTTGGAAAATAAAGTGAAAAGATGCTTGTACTATGAAGTTGAGGGGAACAAGTTATCTTCCTATTACTGCATAAGGATGGTAAATTGCTCACATTAAGTCACTTGATCATATTGTATGAGGATAAGTAGCTTTTGGTCAAGAACCTTGACATAAAATACCTTAGTATAGAATCTTCTGTCCTAGGTATTCGTATTTACTAGGACATATCTCAACACTCATCAGTTCTCTCAAAGAATGCAGACATTAAGTATGTATTACAAAGGTTTAATACGGTTGACAGTAAACCTGTCGTAACACCTGTCTTTCATAGTGAGAGATAATCTTTGTTACAGTACCCAAAGAATAAAGTGAAGAGAGAGATTATGACGAATGTTTCGTATTCTAGTACGGTGGATAGCTGATGTATGCTAGGCTATGTACTAGATAGGACATTGCATTTGCTCTTTGACTGTTTGGTCAATATCTGGTTAATCTAGTTATAGACTTTTAGAATACAGTCTACAGAATGTTGAGATACTTGAAGGAATCAAGGATTACATGTTGATATATAGAAAAGTCAACAGACTAAACCTCACTGGGAATTCAGATTTAAAGTTAGCTATGTATTCGGATGATCGAAAGTCTACTTAAGATTACAGTTCAAGTTTGCAGATGGTACATAGTTGTAGAAGCGTGTCAAAGAGACACGGGTAACTTCCTTGACTAGGCATGCAGAGTGCATGCTAAGGGGCTACTTCGTAGACAGTTTAACTAAAAAATTTAATTTTCGAGTGGTCTGTGGTCCATTCAGTGGCTAGACCCATTTGGTTTTACTGTGGTATTCTTCTTACAATGTTGTTTAATGACAACAAAGAATGCCACAGGGTCATAGCAGTTAAAAATCAATTATTTAGTCATAAAGGTGCTGACACGGAAAAGTGACATTAAGGTTTGGAGCATTTAAGGACTGAGGAATTATGAGTCGATCCTTTAACTAAAGGACTTCACCCACTTGTGTTTGTAACACAAGTATACAGTATGGGTGTATTGATGTCATTAAACACTGCCAATTAGGGGATCGTTATGTTTGCTCCATGTACATTTTTACATTTTAAAGTATTATGATAGTATGATGGTTACTGATAAAGGAGATTATCGTTTATCCTCAGTATTACGTGTCATCATACGTTGTCATAGTACGATTGAAAGTCTTAAGATTTGTGTCAATCTTAAGCATTTAAATGTCATAGGGCATATATACAGATTGACCTTGTGCCTATGTCATTTAAACGCATACAGTTTAGCATAGATATCTGTAAAGTTTGACATGACATAGAGGGATATAAGTTTTTAATCCCATAAAGGTTCTTTAATGCAGTTTAGCATTCAGTTGGAGAACATAAAGGGTTTCTCTAATGTTGTTTAGCATTTGGTGGGAAAAAATAAGATTTCTCTAATGCAGTTTAGCATAAAGTTGGAGAAATCGAGACCTACAAACGACGATGATACAATTTAGATCATAAAGGTATCATCGTAGTTAGACCTAGCAAAACGGGCGGGTCACCCGTTTACCCGCCCGTACCCGCCCTAACGGTCCGGGTATGGATTGATATATTTTTTACCCGATTAATATTTACCCGTACCCGACCCACCCGTGGTTTTTGCGGGTGGGTCGAGTCCAAT
>JANZLX010000001.1:27036064-27046621 GCA_025531955.1 Erythroxylum orinocense | reverse complement strand
CTGAAGATAAAAGGAAGAGTCTTGAAGAACACCTCATCAACGATGATGGGGACTTTTTTTTAAAAAAAATTAATTTTATTTATCGACGGAATTCTAGTTCCGTCGGTAAAATGAGGGATATGTACCGACGAAAAATAAAATTCCGTCGGTAAAATGATCAATACTTACCGTCTGTAAATTCCGTCGGTACACTTACCGACAGCCGTTTTAACGACGTCGTTGACTGTCAGTAATTTTCCGTCGCTATTTTACATTACCGTCGGAAAACATTCGAATTCCACCGGTAATTTCCGTCGCTAAACGCTCTATTTCTTGTAGTGTTGGTCAGCCTTGACCAGAGTTCGACACTTGGAACAACGAAACAAGGCAAAGACTTACGAGGAAATAAGGACGAGAAGGGGCAATGTCAAGCGTTGGCATGCATTCGTGCGCATTGGCGAAAATCTTAGACGAGATGTAAGATTCGGATGCGAGACCAAAAGAAAGCTTGAGGTGGACTTCAAACGGAAGGTTAGCTGGATCACACGCATGACGAAAATATGTGAGAGTTCCAAGGTTACTTAAGAAGTAGATCAAGCATAGTGTGAGTTTTGGTAGAGTTTCAGACCTTGTACGAGCTGACTTGGCTAAGGCTAAGTTCTTGATAAATAAGGCCTTAGTGTGTGCTCAAATGGACGGACCATGGCTAATGGAGTTGGCATGAGTAAGCATTGGATTGAACCAGTGTGCTATTGGCTTGGATGACCCATCATCAAGGGATAGAGATGAGGAGATCTTGGATGATGTGGCGGATAAGATCACCGTGGATGTAAATCAGCTTTAAGAGATAAAGATCATGTGGAAGGATCATCTAAAGATAGAGGAGATCTTCGTGGATATGGATAATCATTTATAGATAACGTAATCTTTTATCTTGTTATTGTGATATTGCTTAATCCTATTAGATAGAGTCCTAATTGGATGAGGATGTTATCTATTGGTTAATTTAATGTAACCTGATAAGGATAAGATTGTGATCTTAGCTAGTACAGTTCTATTAAGATTCTAACTTAATCATTTAGAGATGCCTATAAATAGCTCATTTGAGCTTTGCTCTCAAAATCAAGAAGAGAGTATTATGAGACACAGAGATTGAGAGAGTATTCCTTTGTATACTTTAAGGGAAGTAATGAAAGTTAGCTTTTAGCTGTATCTCTTTCTTGGCCTTGTTGTTGCCTTTACTGTTCTAGTGCTTCCGTAATTTTTTTGCAAGTACGAGAGTTGAACACTTCGAGGGTCGTGAGGCATTTGAGAACTCGATAGTTAGTCGACGATCACGTAGGAAGGCTAAGTCTTGCTTAGAGAGACCTAAGTAAGATTGTTGTGCAAAAGAGTAGACGCGTCTTGCGAATAAGTTCAGTTCCGAAGGAAAACCTTTGTAACACCCCGCACTTAGAGCATTTTAAGGTGAATTTAGATCGTAGAGCTTGAATTGTGCTTCACGGTTTATGTGCATGATTGATTGTATTTGTATTTTTGGCTACATTGTGACAAGGATCAAGAGATGACAGTGGCCAAAGATCTTTCTGAGGCTCATGTTTGTAAATTTTATACCTGAGAGGAGATGATCCCAGAATGGACGTGAGGTGCGTAATTTGTTACAAAAGCTAAGAATAAAGTTGTGACGTTGATATTGGTGTCTTATTTTATGTTAGAAAAGTGGGAGAGAAGATGAAGAATTTATAACCTAAAACTTGTAATTTTGTAAAATTGTAAATAGAATTAATATTGATTTAATACTGACTTGAACTTCACGGATAATTTTGATTAATATGATGTTAGGTTAAAAATGAACAAGATATATGTTAGCAGGTGTACAGCTAATGTCTTAAAAATTGGATAAAGAAATTTAATCAGTAAAATAAAAAATTTTAAGATTTAAAATGTTTAATAATTATTAAAAATTTTAAAATATGATTAAAAATAATTTTATTATCTAATTTAAAGAAGACTTTTACATAAAAATTAATTGAATTATTTTGATTTATAAAAATTGATTAATTTATGAAACCGACCTATTAATTAATAAATTAATTAGTTATCAATAATAAAAATTATTAACATAAATCAAATCAAAAAATAAAAGATTGAATTAAAATATTAATTAATTTAAAATTTTTGCAATTAAACCAACCACAGATAATTACAATTAGTAGAAGTGACGTTGACAAAAGGGTTCTAAGCAATAAGCGAATTGTAATAGACTTTAAGTCGAAATGATATAGAAATAAACTCGTGTTACATAAAAAAATGAGAAAAAAATTATATATATGTATATATATAGATTGGGATTCGATGAAAATACATAAATTTTGAGCAAGATGAATTGTAACGTTACATATAAAATGTAGGTGTCATATCCCTGTAAGGAAAATAGGTGGATGTCATATTTTGTGTGATGAAAAAGAGAGGAAACTGGAAAACTGTATAAAATTATAAAATATTATTAATCAATTATTTTAAATTTACAATTCTCTTAAATTCAAAGTTAAACATAAATATAAACAATCTCTACATGATGTACAACTGACATGATATGATTATCGTTAAAATAGATCGAGTGTTTTAACGAGTGAATATATATATATAACAAACGAGATGGGTAGAGTCGTAGAGACTGTGTCAACTATCATGTTTCGACAACTTCAGTGGATCACTTTGTAAAGATAACATTAGAAAAGAACGTGTCTCGAGCATTGTTCCTTATTCTAACGAAAACCTCCAAAAGTGGAAAGATAAGAGATCTCTCATCTCTACGTGGAAGAATATTAGCCAGAATTAAATCATTAGTTACACAAAATAATTTATTTTTTTATGCATACATATTATGGAGGTAGAGAATAAGTTGGAGGTTTGCAAATCTTTAAAATAAAAAACAAAAACCGTATTTAATGCTTTGATAGTTCATATTTTTCTAAATGAATTTATGTTTTAAATCAGCTTCTCTGTGTAATAATTATTTTTGATAGTGATAAAAGATTTTTTTTGCATTTGATTGTAGATCACGCCAAAATGGATATGATAGATAAACAAAAGCTAATTTAAGTCATCGACAAAACTCATAAAAGCTATAAATAAAATTTTAGTAATTACAAACTTGATTGGTTTTTAATTCAGATTTTCTACTTAATATTTTTACGATTTAAATTATTCTATATACAAATTAATATTTTTACGATTTAAATTATTCTATATACAATAACGTTTCAATGTCATGTTTATTATTACACAATTAAAATTATGTCTAATTTGAATATATTAAATGTGAAAACAATAAAAATTATATTGTAAAATCATAACTTTATTTAAAAACATGTATATCAATTTTAAATTACGATTTACTCTGAACGATACTTTTTAAGTAATAGTTTTGTATTTGATAAAGCACAAAAGTTTCTTCACATTTTCTAAGAAATAATATTAATAAACGTTCTTAGGACATTAAAAAATTTTGAATTTGAATTTAATAACTTAATTAAAAACAATTTAGTTAGTTAATTTTAAATTATTAAACTCAAATTTAGTATCAGAGTATATATAATAGAATTACCTCGGACATTATTTTACAAAAACATTTGAACCACTGATGTCTGTATCACAAATTAATTCAATTGGAGCTACTTCAAATGATTCCTCTAGTGGACAAAAGGTTTTACATCTACTTTAATTTGCTTTCAAAGAAAATGAAAGATTTATTTTATTCTTTGGTTTTAGCTACATAAAAGTTGAGACATCAACATCCTGTAATTCATGTATCCTCAAAGTGTGACATAGATAGAACCAGAACCGGTTATGGGCATTATTTATGTGGCGATATGAAAAAAAATACAAACAACTTGCAACTTTCACACACACACACACACGTATATATATTTTATATACTGCAAAGTTTTGATTGACTGAAAATTTTAGTGTAATTCAATGATATTTCTTTTAGAATTAGCATTTTATTTGGAAGTTACCATGTCTTATTATAGTATACATTACTCCAATGTGTTATTCCAGTCTGAATTACTAATTTCTTAACTAGAATCAGATTTACCAATCTGATAGGGAAAAAAAAGATTATTGTAAAGAATTTCATTAGGGTGAGGTTTCAATATGCATTTTTGCTATGGAAATATATATCATATATAAAGATAGTGTTAAAATACATATTATGTATCTTGTTATTAATTTTGACATTATTTGATAATTGGACTTTCAAGATAATGTTGATTTGGTTCAAACTAGATCTGAACTAAATGGGATAAAATATTTTTTAGATTTGATTGGTCAATGATAACTAGACCATGGCTTTTCATGTGATAAAATGATACTTCTTGTTTAACTTGGATTCTTGGATAATGGTTTGAAGATGATAGAACTCTATCTTGAGTTGACGTGTGTGAAGATGATCACGTTTTGTGTGGGTTGAAGTGTATCGCGGAAAATCTAGAGATCAGCTTTGAGATTCTTAATTAAGTTGGATGTCCTTAGTGATTGAAAATTTAAAAAAAAAACATATGTTGATGGGTGTACGTGTGAAGCCGTAAACTTCTTTGTGAATTCATTTTGAGCGTGACTTTAGTTGGGCTTAATTGTGAATTAATTTTGGGTGTGCTGAAAGAAGTACTCTACTCTACTAAGTGAAGACTTTTTTGTGAAGAGGTGATCCAACTTACACGTGTCTACGGTAGTCTTCTATACTTGTTCTCTTTTGATTATTGCTAAAAAATCCATTATTGCCATAAAAGAGATTATTGTCGTAAAGGTTGGGAGGTGACTAACTTCCAATTGAGTTCTTCATGCTACCTAAGTCTTTATTCTTGAATGGAGTCATCACATGTTGGCTATGGTTATTGATGGAATGAGATGCAGTTGATTGCGAGTGGGTGCTGTATTTTTGTAGTTAACTGTATGATTTTTTGCAGTTGGTTTGGTGGCTATTGTGTGTGATTTTTGCAGTTAATTTTACATTGATAATTAATTCATCTTGTTGATGCATTTTCTGTTGATTGGGTGACGTAAGTGGGCTGAATAATTATTGATGGCCAGCTGCATTCTTTTCTATTATTAAACGACAATTGAGGGTTGTCTTGAGTAATTTTGTGGCTGTCGTTTTAGTATTAGTGTGCGAAAATTTTAGAAGTTTTCTTGATTTTGTAGCTACTATCTTTGTTGTTGGTTTGGTATAAAAACTTCAACAGTTGTCATGGTTGTTGCGGCTCTATTAGGTTAATATTTCGGTGATGAAACGTTTGTTAATTTGAAACGTTTTGTTGCTACCGTACATGAGATGTTTCAGTAATTACATCGAAGATTCGTAACTAACGGTCTTTGTAACACAATGTAAAATGGAAATCGAACAATAAAGGATAAGGTACCCCCAATCTATCAAGTATTCAAATTCTGGTGGATACTTCACGAATAGGTCGCCATGAAAGTTGTTCTCGATAATAAAGCATCAATGTTTTTCGTTTTAGTTTTTTTTGCGATAATTGTGCCCAATAATTCTCTTCGAGCATCGAATGGTACAAGATGAGATTTTCCATCATTTAAGCATGGAAATTGATGAACTGCTATCTGCTTATCGATATATTCTTTTAAAATGTTATCGGTCAGTGTTTTTTTTTTTTGAAAATGTTATCGGTCAGTGTTAAAGATTCCAAATCGGATTCCAATGATATTTAATGGACTAGATACTGCAAGTTAATGCTGACAAATAAAACTTAACACCAATGAGTAAAAAATAAATCAATTTATCAGTTCAATTTGTAAAAATTTTAAATTATTTATATTTTAGTTTAAATTTTAATTTTAAATTTTAATTGTTTGTAAAAAATTGAAGTATTTATTTAAATTTTATAAATAAAAATTATTAAAATTAAAATTAATTAATTAATTTTTATTTAACAATCTCTTTTTTAATTAAATTTTAACTTTTTTGATGACAATGTATATTCTCTTTTAATTAAATTTCAAATTCTTTAATTTTAATCAATCTTTAACTTTTAATTCTTGAACTTTATTTATAAGATATTTGAATTATTACAAATTAAGATTTTTGTTAAAAAATTGAATTTAATTTCATTTAACATTTTTATGACAACTTGTTCTTTCTGAAAGGACCAAACTCTACGAGGCATTTATGTTTCTTGAATTTAATCTTCTCTATTTACTATAAATCTGAAAAATTTTACAAGACAATTGCTTATGAGGATTGGTATTTGATATTATCAAAATCAATTCGAACAAATCTTGAGACTAATTATATGATATTAAAGTTAAAGGTTACAGTATGATCTATTCCTTAATTTTAAATATTTGTTAATTTATAAAAATTAAAAGTAATTTATTTTTATATTTTTATTGTCTCTAAGCCTAAAAAAGTTATAAGAAATGTTATAATTATAAAAATGTTATTTGATATGTTAGAAAGTACCTAACTCACCCCCAAAAGCTAGCTCAAGAGGGGGAGGTTTGTATACTATTATAAACTTTTGAATGTCTTTGTAATTGTCCGATGTGGGATTCCTGACACACACCCCTCAGTCCAAAGCAGGACTGGACATCTGATGGACATATTGAATAAAGGGACATAACCGGACACCGCTTCAAACTATCAAGACAAATTGGCTCTGATACCATGTTAGAAAGTGTCTAACTCACCCCCAAAAGCTAGCTCAAGAGGAATAGGTTTGCATACTATTATAAACTTTTGAATGCCTTTGTAATTGTCCGATGTGGGATTCCTGACATGATAAAACTTGAATTACGAAAAAAAATTATCAATGCTCAATCTCCAATTATATAAAATCTAGATAAGCAATATATGTTAACAATACTTATACCTTTTAATAGGCAATATACTTTTTCTCTGTTTCTTTTTATTTTTTATTTCCTTTAAGGAGCTCTATGAATTCCCAATTTGTGCTTAAACGAATAACCAGAAGAGAGTCATTTTGTTCCATTCTCAGTTGGATTTTTTCATATAAGGGCAAAGCTATCTTCGTCACAGTTTCTTTGTCAATAAACTTGTACAGTTTGACATCGACAAGTTTTGGAAATTTGTTTCCCTAATCTTAGAGATCTTTCTTGTTGCTATCTATGGGAAAATATCACCTGTGAAAAGCCTTCATGCGAAGACAGAAAACAGAAAAAAAAAAATCTAGGGCTTGTAATTATTATATCTAATTATTTGTTTGAGACATGATAAAATCCTATCAACTCATTTTTTAAAAGTTTGGCGTCATATTATATTATATTTCAATTTTTAATAAAATCTAAATTATTTATAATATCCTAAATTATTAACAAAATATCAATTATATTTCACTCTTCATCATAATATTCTTAGTGACAGAACTTGATTGAGTTATGATGTAATACAACGCATTGAAGATTATATGTATATTCTTTTTATTGCATAATTCAACATAGTTAAGCTTGTTACTAACATAATAAGATATATAAGTATTTATTTATAGATTATGATATATAATGCTATAAGATAAAAGTTGAGATGTTATTTACTTGTAGTTTATGATTTTCAAAATCCATTAATAGATACTTGTAGTCACTAAGACCGTTGATATTAAAATATATAAATATGTTCGATATTTTTCTCTTAGTTTATTTATGATTATTTCTTTCTTGTATGTAACTTTTCTTCTTCAATCAATTCATTACATTGAAGATTTAACTGAAACTGCTGAAACATACCAGTCGGTATTATACTGTGTATGCTTCAGCATAGACCATGTCAGCTAGAGATCTTTTCCAACAATAACTGTATATTCGTAAGTTCGCATCCAGTACAGGAAATTTCATAATGAACAAGTAAAATTAAAGTTTTTATTACACAAAACATTCCCAGAAGCACATAACCAGTTTATCTGGTACGAACTTAGAACACATGAACAATGAAGGAGGCAGTGTTACGAACTATGATGGAACAGGCAGGGGAAGATAGGAAGTTGGGATGAGGAATAGATTATTCTTTCTAACAAGGTCACCACTCCAGGACTCTGTCATGTCTAAATCTGCAGGTTTCACTCCATCAGCGATTTCCCAGTCAAAATGGTATAATAAACTTGCGAGTCCTAGCTCAACGACGGCCAGGCCAAATGAAATTCCAGGGCACATCCTCCTACCAGCACCAAAAGGAATATACTCGTAATGGGTTCCCTTGTAATCGATGGAGTTATCAGCAAATCTCTCAGGATAAAAGGTTTCAGCGTCTTTCCAGTAGTTTGGATCTCTATTAATTGCCCAAGCATTCACAAGTACTGTGCTTTTCCTTGGTATCTCGTAGCCATCAATCTCAGTCTTCTCACCAGCTAATCTTGGAACAAGAATAGCACCAGGAGGATACATTCTTAGTGTTTCTTTGATCACTAGGTTTAAGTAGTTTAACATGTGCAAGTTCGTTTCATCAATGGTTTCTTTTCCCTTGTAAACCTCTCTTACTTCTGCTTGTGCCTTTCTCAGTATTCTTGGATTCTTCATCATCTCAGACATAGCCCATTCTATAACTGCAGAAGACGTTGATGTCCCAGCAATAAACATGTCCTGTTACAAATGGAGTTTTAACATTCGTCACCATTTAATGGTTTCTTGAGAAGTACGGTAACACATAGATTACGTTCAGGATAAGAGATCTTTACCATGATTACTGCTTTGACGTTGTTTCTTGTAATGGGAAAGTCGAGTTGGCCCCGTTCTTGGAGATTCAGAAGCACATCAAGAAGTAATTCTGCTTCAGTTTGTGAAGAATCTGCTGCGTCGGCTTTTTTCTTTTGATGGTCACCCATGATGTTCTCAAGTGTTGTGTCTAGTTCCCGATGCAGCTTCTCAAGCCTAGACCTTTCACCTGAGATCAACCCAAGTATTTTAATGGACGGAAACAAATCGGAAAAGCTGAAACCTCCGAGCTCCTCCGCAAATTTATGAATATGTTCCATGAATTCAGCTTCCTGTTTCGTGTCTATCTTGCCCAAAGACGACCTTGAGGTGATGTTAAGCGAGAAAGAAGATATGATTTTGCTTAAGTTGACAGGCGATCCAACACTACCTGCAATTGTTTTAATCATGTTCAAGCTCTCATCTGCTCGGATTTGTCTATAAGATTGGACACGTTTTGCACCCAATAGCTCGGTTATACAAAACTTTCGCAGCTGTCTCCAGTAATCTCCATAGGGAGCATATATAATATCAGTAGATTCATACCAAATGATATGAGCTGCGAGGATAAAGGGTCTTCCAGCAAAGAGCATATCATGAGTTTTCAGCACAATTTTGGCAGTTTCAGGGGAAGAAATCACGACACTGGAAATCTCTCCAAGCTTAATATGCATGACGGGTCCATATTTCTTGGCCAAGTCTCTCAGGGTACGGTGGGGAAGCGCGCCGACGTTGAGCAGGTTTCCGATTATGGGCAGCTTAAATGGCCCTGGCGGTAGGTTTCCTGATGTTCTTGTCAGTATTTTCCATAATATGAAGATGAAGAGAAGAGAAGCAATAGTTGTGTACAAGGAAAAGAATGGAGATTCTGAGTTCTGCATGGTGGAATGAGCATAGAATGGCTTTTTCACTTGATGTTTACAATTCCTACGTCTTAATATAAGGTTGTGTCCAATAAAATTTTGTTAGTTTTTTGTCTTCAATCCTTAGAAGACAAGAGTAAAAGCAGGAAGATATTAATAAAATACACACTGGTATTTGAGGACATTTTTAAAAAAAAATCTTGAAATTTTTCAAAAAAAAACTTCTTTAAAATCTTATTTTTTAAAAGTTAAAAACTAATAATAAAATAAATAGGGTATAACTATTATAAATATAATAATCAATTATTATTATCAAATTTAAATTTATATCATATAATAATTATAATAAATTATTAATCTAAGTTAAATTTAATTAATTTGATATAAATTTAAAAGCTGAATTAGTTCCTCGTGTTATAGTTACATTGTATATATTTTATTATTATTTTTTAATCAAATTTTAATGTAAGAGATTTTTTTATAAAATATAAAACTTCCAGAGAGTTTTTGGACAATTTTCAATATTAGAAATTTTATATAAAGTTTCGTATCATAAAACTAGAATATGTTTTATTTTTTATTTCATTCTACTTTCAAAATTTTTATTTATATTTAATTTTTGAAATTTAAAAATTGTCATTATAATATAAATATTAAACGTTAAAAATTTAAAATATAAAGATTAAAATTAAAAAATGTTTTTATTGTATTTAGTCCTAAATTTTATGATTAAATTATTCCTTTCTTATTCTAACTTTATAAGTTCAATTCTGAATGAGTTTTAAAAAGAGAAATTGCAATTCTATTTAATTTTTTAATCTATTATTTTACCTTTTAAATTTAGTGGATTCAATAACTATTGTATAAAATAACGAACACAAATTACAGAATACTTCGGGTGCGTTTACTTTCTGAAAATTCTCTAGTTTTCTAGAAATTTTTTTTTCATAAAATAGAAAATAATTAGAAAACATGTTTATTAATAAAAAAA
>JANZLX010000001.1:27021221-27035964 GCA_025531955.1 Erythroxylum orinocense | reverse complement strand
AGATTGCAACTTTCCATGTTATTTAGCCTTATCCCTGCTCCGTACGCAAAAGATTGAATTTTGATGTTGATAACGTGGATAGGATAATATCTTCACATAGTTATTCAACTTCTTGGATTGATAATGGTTGTTACTGCTCCCTATACTGTTATCCTACATTTTAGTGTAGTTAGGCATTTGCATTGTTTACTTCTTTAATAACATGACATCTTGTTTGGATCTTTATTGTTGTTATTGCAGGTGGTGCTTAGTGATTGTCTGGTTTCTCATCAGTTTAATACTTCTAGGCATAAAAGTTAGGAAACAAATTGTGTTGGATGGTCCTGTCGACTATGGAAAGAGGATTACACTTGCCATGTTTGTTCACTTGCCTCGTCATGAAGGTTGGTTTGTTTTATATGTGCCCCAAGGACAAGATTTTGTTCTTCATGCAGATAAAAAATGCCAATTTTGCTAATGAGAACTTTTCAGTAAGTGTAAGCAAGTCAGCACTTGAGGCTGTTGCGACATATATGATGGATGAGACTGGAATGTATCTGGTTATTCAATTTTACACAACAGAGATTAATTTTGATCCTCTTTGTTGTCGAGCATATCAGTTATACGGTTAAAACACTTGAATGATGATTTTGGATTTCCTCTGTTGTTAAGTTGCATCAAATGGCATTGGATGAGAGTTTTGGCGTGGCTATACTTTTCAGAGTAAACTTAAGGAAAGCAAGAAGCATGAATTAATTCCTGAGATTTTCACTTCTAAGATTTTATCTTTCAAGAGCAAATTCAACTATGATATCTGAATCTGATTGACACTTTCAGCTTATGCATGCATGTGATAGAGATGAGTTTGCACGCCTACACCTGCTTGCATAGGTGTTTGTGTATGAATATTGTGCATCAGTAGTCATATATGTATCTACAATGCAGATATTGGTCTAGTGTTTTGCAACGAAATTCACTGCTCTGATATATTTGGGACGTAAGATATTGGAGATTGAAACGATCAGCAGAATGCCTAAAATGAAGTCAAAATTGTGTTGAGAGATAAGAGATCTTTTAGTTAGATGCTTTTTCATAGATTCTATAAAAACAAATTATAAAACAGAAATGTATTCATATGGTTGCTGGTAATGCTGGTGTCTTTTTCTGATGGAAGACTCTTTAAGGAAAGATCTGAGGTAACAGTTTGTTCAATATATCAAGATTGCTAGTATGCAGCCCGAAGATTATTCAAAACATCATTTAGATATTTGCCATGTTTCTTAGAGATTCACTGTTAGTTAAATTAAATAACTTTTCTGCCCTATTTTTTTCGTTTAATTTATGTTTGGATTTATTTGTGGAGATTATTTCTTCTTAATTGAAACTTTGAAGGGTGAGTTTCTGCAAGTAGATGCTTTTGACTTTTTTGGCTCGTTGAACTTGAAGGTACCATGAATTAGGGCCTGATGATCAACCATATGCTGCCAAATTTTATGACTGTTGTGGGGCCGAGCAACCTGAGGCACCTGGCTGCTCCATTAGCTTTCGTGTCTCATATGACGATTGATGTAATCTTTTTCTTTTTCTGGTTTTATTGGATCCAACTTGTAAGTATATTTATAGTTTCTTTCAGCTATGTATAGCTTGCCATAACTATCAACTGGGAGTTTGTATTCTTTTGTCTTGGGAAATTTGGTTATTTAATAAACAAGATTCTTGAAATTAATGGATCTATCCTCTGCCCATGACTTTGGTTTTAGGTATTTTATGCATTCTGTCAAGTTTGGCACTTTGTTAGCTTAACAGTTTGTAATTGGTTATAGATACAAATAGTGGTGTGTGAAAGTAAGAATGAAAATGCGGTGCAATTCCTTTAGAATATGTTACTGAGATGATTTGATGTGGGTCTAAATTGCTAGTTTCTATTTGCTTTATCTTTAACTCAAAAGGACAACTATTCAATGCTCCATTTAACCCCGCAGGCTTTGGCAAAGGCATCATTCCCTTTCCACTGATTAAGCTGAGCTACTCAAGGCATGAAGATAATTGTCAAGATTTATTTCGTGGAAGTTGGTTATATTTTTATTTGTTAATAGCAATGAAGCATAAGCAGTGACAATGCACGTCTTTGTTTGAACTCATCTATATTATTATCCCCTACTCATTTGCAGCCAATTTCGATCACACTCCATGTGCACAGTTGTTTGGATTTTAGTGTGTGGGTTCTCACCAATCTCTTTGGAAGCAATAAACTGCGACTGTCTTCTTTAGTGACATAGTCTTAAATAAAGATGGACAACCATAAGAAAGAACTGAAATTTAGCAGGATTAAACCATTTGACAAAAGCAATACCTAAGTCGCTTTGTCTTCTTTAGTGACGTATATATTCATGCAAATGGCAGCTTGTACCTTGACCTTGAAGGCATTGAAATATAAAGAAAAGCAAACTACAGATATAATACACTAAGAAAAGGGCATCCGGGTAATCCTTCGACAAACTATTGATAAAAAGGTATAAGCCTAACAAATCTTCTTTAGAAATTGTTTTTGTGTCAGCCACGTCGTGTCACAAGTAAGCACCCATAAATCTTCTGAGTTAACCCGCTTTAAGCTCCCTCAGTAAAAAGGACAGGACTCTAACTTTGTGTTCCTGTAATTTGGGAGGAAGCAGAAACATTTATAAGATTGACGACAACCCTGCTCAGTGTAACAAAGACCACAAAGATGGCATGCTAGAACTTGAACAACAAAAAAAAGAGGAAAGAAAGAGGAAATGCCAGACATTAGAGCAAAGTTTTAAGGCTTGTAGTTACCAGTTTCGCTGGCATTTTATGCTCATTGCATGAGTTGATTGCCTTCCCTAATTGTTGCTTTCCTTCCATAAGTTGATAGTCTTGGTCTGCCATCAGTATACACCTGCATGAAATTAAGAGAAGAAAAAACATATTCAAAAATTCCATTTGATGCCAAAATGAAATTCTCATTAACCAATTTTACAGAGCCAGAGCACAACTCATATACAAGAATGTGGAAGAGACTCAATCTAAGGAGCAGACACTGGCAAGAACAATCTATCCGTTGCAACAAAAAGAGAACAACAGGAGCTCAATCGTTGTAAACTAGTTTCATCTGAAGACAAGCACCATCCTTGCCTCTTGGTACTGTAGCAGCTTGAAAATACGATTAATACATCATGAGTGACTGATTGCTTAATTATGGGGCAAGAAAGGCATCATTCTCTTCATCCAAGATCAATTCACTGCTCTTTTTCCTTCTCGTGATGAGATTTTGTACAAGCTAGGTCTGAAAGATAACTTCAATGTCATATTTTCTAAAGATAACTTCAATGTCATATTTTCTTGTGCTAAACATATGTGCAGGACGTAGTTGATCAACTGTACAGAGAAGCAAAAGACTTAAAGCTTTGAGAGCAACTTCCAATGTGGAAGCTAGAGCACATATCCAACTGGAAAGAAAGTTTCAGTGAACGTATAACTACATCTCAATCTCATTAATCAGAGATAATTCTTCTTTGGGAACTCTACAAAGAAGAAACAGCTGTGATAACTATAGCAATACGTTTGTACCAATCATATTTCCAATAGTGGAAAGGTGTATCTAAAATCTCTATTTGACTTGCCCAGATCTTATAAGTCAAGAGTACTGAATTTATATTATTATATTTCCTCTGAAATCGTCAACAATTTTAAGTGGCAAATGAAAGTTGCTTTCATGGAATCAATTAGTACATTATAAAGTTGTCATAGCAGTACAGATAGTAAATAACCAGAAATGTTCAACCTATTGAAGAAAGAAGCAATTGGCAGGAACACCATCAGGTTATAGGCATTTGACAGTTGTATAACAGACCTTGCCAGTTCTAAAATGAAACAATGAGCAACTACTTTGTTGTGTAGTTTCCATGACATGGACCTATCCTGCAAACAACTTCTTCTCCATAAGGTAATGCAATAAATTTACTAAATGATGTCTTTTAGTCTCAACAGCAAATGATCAAATTCAGTTTCGAGTCACACCAAGCTAAAGATGAATAAAAAAAGTTAACCAATGCATGTTCAAAAATTCTCTAGAATTGAAATTTATTGCCACTGAATGTTAACTCTTCAGTTCCAAGGGAGAACGAACATAGAAAATTAGGAGGGGATCAAAAAATGAGAAATTTCAGACGAAGTCCATACCTTTGGTGGGTCCACCGACCATGATTACGGTGACAACTCTTTCCTCCGAGCTACCGTCTCCAATCAACCAAAACCCAGAACACCAAATCCTCGAAAGTCTTCAAACCTTCTGTTTGCTTGAACCCAAAACACCAAATCCCAGAGTACGTGAGTAGTTGATGGAGAGAAAGAGAGAAGATGCATCTAAATGGAAAGAGAGAAAGAGAGAAGACGCATCTAAATGTAATAGAACAAAGAGAGAATACACATCTAAATGGAAAGAAACACTGCTCTGTTTGGTTCCTAAGTTTCGTTTGTATAGAAAATGGCAAATTACAAAATTAAGAGCAAGGTCGAAGAAGTAAAGCTTAGGCAACATCAAAAGAAGGAGGAGACGTTGGCTTGGCTTAGGCAAAATCAAAAGAAGGAGGAGACGTTGGCTTGGCTTAGGCGCTTAGAGTAGACGTTGGTTTTAATAAAAACGTCGACGTTTTGGATGCGGTACAGAATAGGCGCAGAGTTAATGGCACAAAGGATCTGATGCCCCCTTCTAGTGGTGGGCCCAGGGCCGGCTCTGCATAGACTAACGACAAAATAAAAGACTTGGAAAAATTAAGGACAAAAAGCAGATGATTGTACTATTTTTGAACCTCCAATTAGTATGTTTAGCTTCCTTGACCAAACACTCATATTAATTGTTCCACGACATGTTGGTCTTTCCATTGAGATATGGACAAATGATTTAATATCAATCAAGAAAATTTTGAAAATTTGAAAAAAATATAATAATTATAACGTTTGTCATCCTCAATAATAAGCGGAGTCATTTGCACTATTTCGTATAAGGTGGATGCATGGAAGCTTCATGCAGTTTTGACTTTGACTTTGTCAAGATGAGATAATTTGTCCGAAGGGATAAAACCACACTAGGGGAACCTACCGAAGTAGACTTAGGATCTCCATTCTTCCTTGTATACATTTACGGGTTAAATGAATAATTCGTAATAATCGTCATTTATTAGAAACTCTCTGCTAAAGCTAGAGCCCTACGCACGGATGGCCAATTATATTCAACGAAAGCAAGAAGTGTTCCTCAGCTTCAGAGGTGAGGATACTCGTAACGGATTTACCAGTCACCTCTTCTCTGCTCTATGCAATGCCAAAGTTGAAACATTCATGGATGATAATAGCTTGGAGAGAGGAGAGCATATTTCCTCCTCACTCCAGAAAGCCATAGAAGAATCCAAAGTCTCTGTCATCATATTCTCCCAAAACTATGCGGGTTCCCGGTGGTGCTTGGACGAGCTTGTCAAGATCATGAAGTGTAAGAAAGAGCAGCAACAGATTGTTGTACCAGTGTTCTACGAGATTGAATCATCAAATGTGCGCCATCAGACCGAGGCCTACGAGGATGTATTCAAAAAACATGAAGAACGTTACATGAAAGATAAGAACAAGATCAGGAAATGGAGAGAAGCGTTAACTGAAGCTGCCAATCTATCTGGATGGTCCTCAAGGAATATTAGGTACGCCTAAGGAGTTTTATTTATTAACTTGAAAAAGAAATTTATTTGTTGATCATAATTCACAAAAATTGTATTGAAACTAATGACAGGAAAAATCACTCTCATGCATTTTAATTATATGTCTGACGATGGTGTAGGTTTTAATTCTAAGAGATATGTTTGTCATGTCCATAATTTACTTAATAAAAGAGTTTAGACTCTATCAAAGAAATAAGAGGGAGAAAATTAGTCAACTATAATTTTATTCATGGCAGCTTTCCACCTTGAATTAATTCAAGCTTCCTACACATTGTTAGGAATAACTATACAAATTGTGGTTATAAACAAAATGACTAATAGGATATTTAACTTTACTATAAATTTATAGATCATATATGACTTTAGGAATATATTTTGTGAGACATTCTAATAGTTCTTTTCTAGGAGGCTTAGGTAATATATCAAGAACAAACTCAATAGATGACTGATGTCGTATATTAGTAAGTGGTCAAGAGTTGTCACTGATGGACTTAGAGTCTTCAATTAGATGACTGATGTCACTGAGGGACTTATATGACTGATCATCACACATTTTTTAATTTTTGTTCTCGTTGCTTTCCTTAAAAATCTGATCAGCAATTTGATAATCTAGAATCTGAATCTCCATTTGGTACTTTTCTTGAAATTTAAACTCAAAGTAAAAGTACATTGAGTTTTCATGAAAAGTACATCCAATGTTATGAACATTACTTAAGTTAGAGGATGATAACATATGTAAACCTTCTGATAAAAATCATAACCCAATAAAACACATTTTAGAGCTGGAGGACCCAATTTGCTTCATTGATTCTTATGAAGATGTACAAACACTGCAAAACCAAAAAACATGAGTAGATAAATTAAGAATAGATGGAGCAACTGCAACATCACTAAGAGCTTGGAATGGATTTTAAATAGTAAATTCACTTCATTTTAAAACTTCATTAGGCATAACCAAGTTATTTTGGTACGATCATTAATACAAGTCACAAATCATCGTGGTACAATCAAAATTAGATTTTTGGATGGTCCCCAAACATATGAATATATAACCATAAAAGGATGAGGACTTTTATTTAAACTTAATAGAAATGAAGTTTAGTGACTTTTTACAAGTTCCTAAATCTCACATTAAAAGGTAGAAAAATCAATGTTTTCAAATAAAATAGGAAATAATCCTTTTCAATAACCAATGGAAGCATGACTAAGATGTCAATATCATAGCCAAATCTTCTCCCCCTTACAGCTATCTTATGTAAAAAAACTAGCATAACTCTTCAAAATTCTTTCAAATTATGTCCAAATAGTACAACTTGCCCACCTAACACTATAACTAATCATCTACTTTTTTTGGATGTCTTTAAACACATAGAAATTAGGCTAAAAATTACAATATAAGTTAAGGATGTGGTTATAATTTAAGAAACAGACATAAGATTAAAATTTAAGGATGAGGCAACCAAAACATAATTTAGATTTAAGGTATCAGAAAGGATTAAAAAGCCTTCACCAATAATTAGGGCTTGATTACCATTAGTGGTAATCACAAAACTTCAAGGTGATGACTTAAGATATGAGATTTGTCTAGAATTAAATATCATGATGTGCAGCACTAAAATCAATTATCCATATACTATTAGAAACAAGTGTTAAAATATTAAAAGCCTTACCACCATCATTTGTAAATGTTACCAATGTGGAGGCTTTTTCAGAAACACCATCATTTGTTTTTATTTCATCCAAAACAACAGGTAGTTTAAAATTAGAATTCTTCCTCTGTGAATCCCTATTTGTTAGTAATAACACAAACTTTAATTATAGATCCAAAATCAACTATGAACTTGTATTAACAGAGAAATGCGAAAAAATACATGTTTTGCTATCCATTTAAATAAGCTACTAAACTGCTCGAACAACCTTCTCAAACTTTCAATCAACCTTTATGAAAGTTGTATATCCTTATATTGTTAACGTTTTTCTATGCCTTTCTTAATATATGAGCTCTTAACGTGTTAGAGAAATTATACATCCATGAACTTGCTTAAACAAACAGTAGAAGACCTTAGCAGCTATTTATAATAACCTTATTAGGTATCTCTATCACATACCCAATAAGTCATTGATCCATACTGATTAGGGCTTATTTTCCTCACTAGACATCAACTCATTTGACCAAATCCTTTATTGGGCTTCCTTATTATCTTTAATTTAGATCAAAATTGATTTTATTAACCTTAATGTTATAAAACCTGTAATTAATAATTGTCTGATTAAAAATCACTAACATTCTCCCTTTTATACAAATATTAATTACAGTAGTTGTAACAACAATAAAAATAGTAAAAGTGGTTAAGAAAATCAACATAAAGGTCAACTAATTTAAACATTTGATCTAAAGATAATAAAACTCCATCGTTCAATCTCATAAGGCTTTCAATACTAAAAAATATCAATGTATTTGTCATATGTGACACAGATCTAATACAACCACGCATATTTAATACCTCACTAACATGATTGAGAAAATGAAGTGTGACAAACTACATTGATACTTGTATGATTTGAAATGTATCATCGCTTTATTTATCGGTCTCAATTTCTTCAAACTTTATACTAAACCGCATCAGAGAATTTTTTCTCACCGAATGCAAAATCATATTAGAGAAAACTCGTATGGGATTCGTACTTATATCCCCCTATGTCTTATCAGATCCACATATTTATGTATGCATTTGTATGTGTCCTAAAGACATATGCTCCTTTCACCTGTATTTATGACAATATACAACAAACTGTATGACTGAAAATAAAACGATGATCATCAATATATGTATATAATTATACTATCATAATACATGAAATTTGTACAAATGTATCTAAAGCAAATTCAATGATCCCTAACTAACAGTGTCTAAGGACCTTAGTAGAATCATACTATATACATATCTCTAAAAAATAACTAAGGGAAGTCCTCTAGTCAAGGGATCAGCAAGTATGTACTCAATCTCCAAATGCTTTGCCTCAATATCACCTTTCTGAATAATTCTTTTGTGGTCAAATATTTGACAATCAAATGCTTAAACCTTGTAATATTCTTGTTGTTGTCACTAAATAATATAGCAGAAAGATTATCACAATATAATCGAATGGGTCTAATAATTGAATCAACCACAGATAACTTAAAAATCAAGTTCTTGAGTCAAACTGCCTATAAAGCAACCCTATAGCATACCACAAATTCTGCAAACATAGTCGAGGAAGTTACCAGTGTCTGGTTGATACTCTTCCACAATACAAGACCATCTGCTAACATAAAAATGTACCCTAATAGAGACTTCCCATCATCTAAGCATATAGTAAAATATGAATCCATATAACTTAAGAGGTTTAGAATGTTGACTTTCTTGAATGTCAACATATAATCTTTAGTTCCCTTCAGATATCTCAAAACTCGTTAAACTGCAGTCTAGTGGTCTATCCCTAGGTTGGCAAGATATCTACCCAATAGCTCAACAACAAATGCAATGTCAAGTTTAGTGCACACCTGAGCATATATCAAGCTACCAATTTCACTAAAATAAGGGATATTCTTCATAGCCTTTTTCTTTGCATTATTATATGGACATTATGGTAATAAGTTTTAAGATCTGTCCCAGTGAATATAAATACCTATGACAAAATATGTCTCACCAAGGTTCTTTTTGTCAAAATGCTTGGTCAAAATTTGTTTAAGCTCATGCAATATGGTCAAGTCATTTGATATGAGTAAGATATTATCCATATATAAAAGTAGGAAGGCAACCTTACTCCCCTTAACCTTGTAATACAAACATCTTTCAACTTTATTTTTCACAAAGCTAAATGAACTTTAGGTAATATTGTCTGAAGGCTTGTTTTAAATCATATACGGATTTGCTCAGTTTACAGACCATGTCAACTTTATCATGATCTTAAAATCCTTCAAGCTGTTTCATATAGACCTCTTCATAAAGGTCCCCATTCAGGAAATTTTTTTTTGACATTCATCTAATATAGCTCCATATCATAATGAGCCATTATTGTCATAATCACTCTAAATGCATCCTTAGAAGATACAAGAAAAAAAGTAACATTAAATTTGATAATTTCTCTCTAGGTGAACCCTCTGGCAACTAACTGATCTTTAAACCGCTCAACTTTTCCTTGAGAGTCCTTTTTGGTCTTATACATTCATTTACATCTAATCAGTTTATAGTTATGAGGCAAAATCCATAAGCTACCATACCTTATTATGCTTCATAGATTACATCTTACCACAAATCTGCATGAGGTTCGAAAATAACTTCTGTAAAAGTAACTATATCTACTACATGTCTAATATCATAGTCTTGTTGACTTAAATAGACAGTGAAATCAGATAAGATAGCAAGTCTACTCACTCTGGTGGATCTTCTTAATTGAACTATTCTATTATGCTCTTATACCTCAGGAACCTCAATTTGTACAGGTACAGTTTCCTGTCCCTATATTGGTATGGTATTGAGACTTTGATCCATTAGTTCTGACTATATAAGTGATGAATATGAAATAACTATAATATCCATCCTTCTATCATTTGAAGGGTAAGAGTGACCACCCTAATCAAGAGGAGATGGATCACCCTTATCACAAACATTATACTCCAAAAACTTATTTTTTTGTGATTCCACTATTCTAAATCCTCTATATTGACGGTAAAATATGTATCCTTTAAAATGGTTGAGATATCCAACAAAATAACAATGAGTGGAATGAGAATGCAACTTATCTTCATAAGGATTATACAAACGTAGCTCAAAAGGATAACCCCTTACCTAAAGATGAGTAAGGCTAGGTTCCACCCCTTCAAGATTTTAAAAGGCAATTTTTAAATTGATTTATTTGGGACTCTATTAAGTATACGTAAGGCAGTCTTTATGACTTTACCCTAAAGGTAATCAAGTAAATTAGTCTTGCTTTGTATTGACCTCATCAGGAGCGATTTTGCCTTTCGAGTACACCATTTTGCTTAGGACTACCTGACACTAAACTAATCCACTATTCTACATGATTCTAAATATTTGACAAACGAACCTTTTTCTTGTCCTAAAACCCCATTCCTACCATAATAGTCACCTTCACGATCAAATCTAACAATCTTAATTGACCTTCCTAATTGATTCTCAACTTCATTCTTAAAGATCTTAAATTTCTCAACAACTTCAAACTTTTCTTTAAGCAAGAGCACATATCCATAACAGGAATAATCATCATTAAATGTCTAAAAATTTCTTGAATTACACAATGTAATTGTAAACGGTTCACATATATCTGTATTTATGAGTTCTAATAAGCCAGAATTCCGAGTTAACTCTTGTTTCTTTATTTTAGTCAACTTTCTCCTACAATAGTCAACATATATTTTCAGATTATCATAATCTAGAGTCGGGCGAATGTTATCCTTAACCAACCTCTTAACTCTCTCTTTAAAAATGTGCCTATATATATATATATATATATATATATTTATGTGTGTGTGTGTGTGTGTGTGTGTGTGTGTGTGTGTGTGTGTTAGTTAATTGTTTTATTTTGGATTTATGCCTTCTTTTGTGAATAACTTTTCTGTCCGACATCCGATTGACCTGATTCTTGAGGCATCCGATTCGTGAAATATTTAATTTCATTTCTATGTGAAATTGGGAATTTTTAGAGATGAAATTGACGTGGATTGATAAGGTCAAAGTGAGGGGACCGGGTAATTATTTTTCTGGTCCATGTTTTATTAATATTTGGACCTAAAGAGATCCAAATTGAGTAATTTTGGTGTCTTTAGATTTATACTTTTTAGAGGGAATTTTTATGATGAGAATTTTTTTAGAATAATGCCGGGAATGTCACGAACATGCATTGTACACATTTTTTTAATCGCTACATGTACGTTATTAAATTTTTCTGATTGTACTTTTGGTAATGTTTGTATATTTGAATTGTATAGAGACGCAGTTGGAACATCGAGCCACAAACGTTGCCAAGACTTCCAGGCATTAGCTTTGGAAGCTATAGGTGAGTGACCTAGATGGTTCTCTCGATTATTATATGTTTATTGTGGAAATAATGGTGGGTTTGTGATTGGATATGATTATGGATTCCAGATAAAAGGTCTTATGTATTGGGAGCTATGACATAGAAGTGTTACTTGTTTGTGAATCTGTGAACTACCTGTTTGTGATGTGATACATTGTAACACGTGGATTAATTACGATACATTTGCTGCTTGATTGTGACATATGCATTGCATACATAAATACATGATCAGATAATGACAGTTGTGACCGGAGCAACCACCGAGAGCTAAAAGCTCACTGTACTTGGGCCTCGAGCCCACAATGATTTTAGAGCCTCAGGTTCAACGATTAATGCGCCCATATTGGGACAGTTTAGACGCTCAGTCACAACACCGTAATAAATGAGAAAAGTGTCACATATGCATTCCATATGCGTTTGATTGAATAATTTTGATTAGGTGAAAGACAAAAATGCCTTATACTTATGTGATAACAATCATATGGTACTTCTGAACGTGCAATTGTGATTTGCTTTGAGTGTAATCATGTGGTACTTCTGAACATGCAATTGTGAAATAATTGTGAGTTGCTTTGAGTGCAATCATGTGGTACTTCTGAATATGACTTTAAGAAATAACTGTTATATGTTTCAGTGTTGCATGAATTGAGTGAACCATCGATGATGGTTACCTCACTGAGTTTACAAACTCACCCAAAATTGCAACTTATTTTTCAGATTCGAGAGTAGACTCCTAACTCCAGAGGGACTTTTCCTGCCGTGTAGATCGTGTTGGCAAGAGAAGTTATGGCTCACAGGTCGGTCAGCTAGGATTTTTGGGATGACCTAGTTAGGACTGATGTATTGTATTGTCCATGTTAGGTAGCAAATTGTACTAGGTGTTTGGAGTGATGTACAGATAGTAAACAATGACAGTTGTAAATTCCTGATTTTGATGAAATGCAATGAGGAAAAAAATGTTTAGTTTTAAAAGGTTTGTGATTTTCTATTAATGTTTATTATTATGATGCCATGTGAAGTATAGTAGTGATCGTTCGTAGCACACCCTTATCATAGGATATATATCGGAATGACCTACGGGCGTCCCGGTGTGTACCCTGCAGTAAGGGAGTGCTACACTTAAGGCCCAAGCCCCCCACGTTTTTTTGGTTGGCACACGACCGCTCAATTAACCAAATGCATTTTCTTGTGATTAGGCATGGATCCCCATATGAAATCCTGCAAATTTTTTTTTCTAAATCATCACATAATTGCCGCGGAAGATTCACGGTTTGCATCGTGAAAATGGGGAGCGCCGAGACGACTGATTGTGTTAACGTAACCCTCCTTGCTAAGGATAACATCTAAGAATGCCACCAAGCGAGCTTCTATGCGTAGTACGCTCATGAATCAACGGTACACCCAAATATTTGCCCAGATTGTTCATACTGGTAACTTGAAGGACTTGACTTAGGCGACGCGCTGTATCACGAGAAACTTTTTTAGAAAAAAATATTCTAGTTTTGGCATAATTAACACGCTGCCCGGACGCTTTACAAAATATTTCTAAGGTCCGTGCTAGCACTTGCATCTGGCGCTCTGTAGTTTCAGCAAAGAGCACAAGATCATCGGCAAAAAATAAATGGGAGAGGGGAGGCCCGTTGACGCTGAGCTTTCGTTCCAAGCCCAAAATAAATATTTACTATGTATCATTAGCCCCTACATTTTTTAAGATAAAAGAATTCATAGAAAAGCAGCATAATATAGATTTATAAGGTTGAGTTAGCAAATATAAGAAAAAAGATGAGTAAAATTGCAACCTATCATCTATACAGCTGCTAGAAGTGAAAATAGCTAGTTTACTCTAGGCTCCATCTTTTGCTGAGAGAATAGCTAAAGCCTTCATTGGCTTGGTAGTATTTCTTTATTCCAGCAACATGCTCTATTTGCGATTGTATGCTTTTGAAATGAACTATTCTTAAAGATTCTTGGGATATGGACTGAAAAGAAAAGGCTTAGGCATTTCTTATCTTTCCCTATTCTTTTGTATTGATATTCAGCCCATACTAGAATGCTTTCCTAATTAGCTATTGGACAAACCAGGTTCACATTGTGCTACATTCTGGCCCATATTGTTGCTCGAAAGTTGCATTGGAAGAAAAGATCTTTTGAAATTGACTATGTTATTCTATGTTTAAAGTTTGGGATTTATGTATGAACTATTTTAGGTAGGCAAGCTAGCTTGTTTAAGTATGGATTCATTGCTAGGATCTTGATTACAATGGCTCTGTTTGGCAATTAACTGATTACATTAGCTGTTAGCTGATAGCTAATTCTATCAGCTGATTTGACCAGCAAATTGCATTAGCTGTTTGTTAGAGATGTTTGGTAAAATTAGTTGTTTAATATTAACTGTTTATGTGTAAAATGACTTATGAGGACATGACTACAATTCATCATAGATCATTATTTACATTATATAATTATTTATTTATAATTAATAAATATTATTTTAATATACTTTATTAATAATTAATAATATATTATTAGTTTTATATAATAATAAATTAAGTATTTCATTAAATTTTTATTTATTATATAACAACATTAACAAATAATATGTTTATTTTTATATTTTGTCTATAATTCATATTTTGTAATAATAAACCTAAACTTAGAATCCTTGTCCTTCCTGTTCCTCTCCAAATGCTTTCTAATTGCCACAGCCTTTTTTATTAGATGGTACAAATCTTTAGGGATTTCAGTTGCAAGACAATTGGCTTTAAGGATGCGCAGGATCTTGCTTTCAGTGACACTTTTAAGAAGAGATCTTAAGCCAACTTGGCCGAGTCCTCTTGTAAGGAAGAACTAAAGCTGAAATACCCTTCCGGCGACTGTGCATACTGATGCAACTCACCAAGGCAATGGAGACTTGAGGATGCCAATGGGTCCAATTACAAGGTCACGCTCCAAAAAGCTCA
>JANZLX010000001.1:27005856-27016252 GCA_025531955.1 Erythroxylum orinocense | reverse complement strand
GAAAATATATTTTATTTTAAAACAAATGAAAGGAATATTTTTGATTTAAAATGGTTAAATGTTTTGTTAATGAGATGTGTTTAAATTTAAAATTTTAGTCATTCTTCTTATTTAAACTTAAAGGTAAAAATTCACATCTTATATGGGATTAGATAAAAAATTAAGATTTCAAAAAATTAAATTTTAATTCACATCTTATATGGGATATATTAGATACAAACTTACGATTTCTAAAAATTAAATTTTAATTAGATCGTATTATATTAAGAATGACAGTAGATTATGAATACTTTAAGGCTGGAGATAATCGATTTGGTAAGTATTCTTATGAGTAATCAGTTTTGGAAACATTGTTAAGTCTAAAATCTAAATCTAATCATGCTCAAATAATCAAGCCCAAACCTAGAGTCTACACTTGCTCAATTCATATCTAGTGACTATCCTCAAGCGAGGAGGAGGGTCATTGAAGTTGCATCCTCGCAATCGCAGCATAACTCGTAATCTATAGTTCAGACCTTTGATATGAAGCTAACCTAGTTCATATGACATGAATGGATGAGACTAAATCAACTGGTATATCTTCCCTTACAGACCAGATGAAAACTTAACTGTTAACATTTGCAAGAGACACCATCTGAAGCTAAATTTAGGTTGAAGAGGCACTGGTGCTCTAGGAAAAGTTATAATTCTCCGAGGTTATTGTACTACTAGATTCAACAGCAGCAGTGGACATGATATATAGTGGTACTACTATCTAATCCAGTTCGAGTGAAAGAGTCCAACTCATTGTCTCTTATCACACTAGTGCCCTATTCAGAATCCGGACTCAAACGTTTAATTGCAACAATCTTTTCCCCTCCATCAATCTCTCCTTTGAAAACTTTGCCAAATCCTCCTTTACCAATAACCAACTCATCATCGAAATTGTTAGTTGCAGCTCTTATCTCAGAGAGTGAAAAGTGCTGGCACAGTTCTGCTGGCAATGCAGAAGCTTCAGACTTCGTGGACTTCCCTTTGTAGAAGTTCAACCAACAACAAGTTAACAATTCACGACGAGAATCCCAGTGCTTCCCCTTTCTTTGATTTCTTCTAGTAACAATCCAGCAACTCAACAGTGGAATTACTATCAACAGAACTGGTGCACAAGCACAAATCACGATGATGAGCGTTTTACTGTTACTGGACTTGTTACCTGGCTGTGGTGTCGGTTGAATCAATGATACTGGCGGCGGTGGAGGGCTGTCAGGATTTTCTCCATTGAGCTCATTAAGAGAGTTGCTCAACTTGAAAACCTCCAAACCATTCAAGATAACATCATCATAAACACTGGAGGCGTTAGGTTTTAAAGATATGAGAAGCTGGTAAGTTTCTGATTTTGCTTGTTCAGGGCCTGTCACTATGTAATCCTTGTAGATTGGAATCATTTGGCCACCACTCGATTCCAGAATGTCAAAACCTGCTTCAACTATTTCATCGTTCATAGAAATGACGATTAACCGGTCTCCAGGCTTCGTCACTTGAAGATCGATTTCACAGAAGTGAAGCCTCACCAGGAACTTGTATCCCTGATCAAGTATTACTTCCCATGTCAGGTTCTCCAGTTTACTCGATCCGATCGACCGAGCCGTCTGGTAGACTTTATCCGGTGCGGTGTATGCTTGTACTTTGGAATAATTAACAGATGCATTTGCAGATATAGTTTTAGGTAGAGGAGCTTCTGGTGGATAGAAATAAATTACATCGCCTTCCCATACTCGATACATTCCAGTATCATCACTAGGAAGAAGAGACCCGCTATAACCTATATTAACTCTACAATGAGTCTCAAGTGCAGTGTCATTTGTAATATGGAACTGTTCCTTTTCTCCGACTACAGTGATTCCTGAACTGTTTGGATTGGAGTAGTGAAGGTAGGTGGGCATTGACACAATCTCTATGGCGTTGACGAAAGCATATGCATCATTCGAATCCTCAAAGAACGGAGAGAACGAGATGTTCAGCTTCTGGTTCTCTTGGACGAATATATTGTATTCGTTACAGAATGTATCAGTCACCCAATCTTCAGCATAAAGAAGGGCACTGAAGTTCTTGAGCAAAGTGTAAATTCCCGCTGTGACGTCCATGAAACCCTTGGTTTCAGAGAAATTCTTGTTGGAGCTTTGGTATGTAGTAGGGAAGAAGTATAAACGCACGAACTTGGGACCGGGAGTGAGATTGAAGTTGTAGGTGAATTGGGAGTGAGAGACACGAGCGTGTTTGTAAGGAAAAACATACATTGATGTGGTTGGCTGCTTATCTGTAGTAGCAACCATTGATTTGTTGACAGAGAAAGACTCCAGAGGACTATATTCGGAGTTCACGTCTCCAATCCACTGTCGACCATCATCAGTTCCGTCTCCTGAGGTGCCACAGCTGAGAAATATGCGGTCAGTTGGGGTGTATACAGACTCTGAGATAACAAGTGGCATTTCATGAATCAGTAAAGTACAAGCAAACAACAGGAAGCCTATCTTGAAAACCAGAAGAAAATCCATGGAGGTGGCAAGCATTAGATGAAGTGAATGGAAAGAAGAAACAGAGCACTTATGGCCTGCAATAATTGGAAACTTAAAGTCTTTGCTTTGAGTCATCCAGTGGAAGACCTCCGTGCTCAGTTCCCACCACGCAATGGTGATATGGCGTCCGGAGACTTTTCTTGGAAGCAACGTGCTTAGTTTCTTAGGTCACTGCCAACGCGTCCATCCACGAGTAATAGCATATACCTCTATGGTACTATAGTTAACAGGTTTGTCAAAAATTCACAAAGTACTTTATGATCATCAGGAATAAAAAATACAGACAGACTGAAAAAATAAAAAAAATAAACTCTTTATAATTTATAATTTTTAAAATTACTTCTCTTAAACAGACAAAACAGAAGAAAAAGAAAGAAAAAGAAAACATCATTATTCCTAATTATAATACTCTCTTAGATAAGCTTAAAGGTGGATGAAGCATCTTCAAAAGTTCCACGGGACTAGTGTAAATGTCGATTACGGGGGACGTGGGAGCCAAAGGTGATAAGAATCATAATTAGGTACTGTGTCAGATGTCAATCTCCTTAGAAAAAGAAGGGAGTAACAAATAAGAAAGCGTCAGACTCTCCTTTTCGACTTCAGATCTCCTATTTAATATTAATATTATAGTATTTTATTATATTTGATAAATCTCAATTTTTTATTTATGCAAGTTTGGCTTGAGACTCAAGTGGAACTTGTAAAATAAATGACTGAAATTTCATCAAAACAGAATAAAATAAAATAAAATTAGATAAAAGATCTAGCCTCCTCCTTCTCAACTTTTCTCTTTAGCTTTTCTTTCATCCAATCAAACATTTAGCACACTTGTTTTAAAATAATTTTTAATCTTTTAAATTATTATTATTTTCGAAATTTCAAAAAATTAATTTTTATCTAAAAATAAAATGCATATGATATGAACTTGTTTTAAAATGATTTTTAATCTTTTAAATTATTATTTTTTCGAAATTTCAAAAAATTAATTTTTATCTAAAAATAAAATGCATATGATATGAACAATATATGCGTGTGTGTGTCTCAAGATGAAGATTTTCTTAAAATTAGATATTATGAAGAATCTTTTAATAATTTCTAAAAATAAATTAAATCGCATAAAAATTTCATATCGTTAATTTGATTAAGGAATTAACTATTTATTGCATGGAAATATAGAGGAGAAATAGTAATATTGGAAAACTTCATAGTAGTTGTTTTGCATAAATGTTTTATTGGTCAATTTAATTTTTTATAAATTATGAATATATTTTCTATATAATATTGTATGAAAATATTTTTATTTTAAAAGAAACGTAACGATACTTTTACTTAAAAAAAAGATTAATTGCTTTGTTAGTATGTTATATAATTATTATAAAGTTTTAAGATACATAAACTTACACCAAGTGAGCTAAATTTAAAGTTTTAGTCATTAATCTTATTTAAGCTTAAAAATAAAAAATTCACTTTTTATGATTTAAATTTAAGATTTTAAAAAAATAAATATTAATTAAATCTCATTCGCTAATTTGTAATTATATGACGTATTAAGCTTCAAGTTAAAGTTGAAAAAATATTTTAAATCTAAATACTCGATTCTATAATTATATTCAAATATATTTTAGCTCACTAACTTTATATTTTAATAATTAAATAGATTTTAAAAAAGATCTCCAAACTCAAACTTAAATTTAAATTCAATCAAATTTAAATATCTAAACTCGAAATAAAAAATTAATTTAATCAAATTTAATCCCGCTATATTTTTTTACAATGCCTAATAGACGTGGATTCAAGTGTTTAGTATGCACCTTGAAGTCTTGAACACTTGGAGGTTCAAAGGAATCATTTGTCTTTTAAACATGCAATCACAATTGTACTTGTAATAGACGTGGATTCATATTAGTTATATAGTTTAGATATTTGATTTGAAGCTAACCGAGTTCATATTACATGAATGGATCGAAGTAAATCAGCTGGTTTATCTTACTTTACAGACAAGAATGTTTGTGCGTTTCTATAAATTCTCCAAAAGTTTGTTCCTTTTAATTATCTCAAGGTTCATTTTATAACACACTAAGTGTTTTTTTTTTTGTTAGGACTTTTTATAAACCCCGATAGCAGACCTGTTACTTGCATAATATCAGGTCTACTGTTTATCAGATATAGGAAGCATCCTATAAAGCTCCTCTAGTTTTCACATATAAAGTTGGCTCACTGGGACTTTTTTGAAAACTATTTCTACATAAATGTCCATGATTAAAAAAAACGACGATGATTTTATTAATAAAAGGACTCGAATACAAGACTCAAAACACACGGAAGGAGTTATAAAAACAAGAGTAGAAGAAAGAGACTTGGACACACACTACACACGCACTAAGAGACTTGGACACACACTACACACACACTTTCTCTCTTTGTTTATATATATACAAAATGGTGGTAGGATTGCCTATTTATAGGCAATCCATCACCGACCTTGCAACTTGTACACGGAACGAGTTGTAAAACCAAGAGTAGAAGAAAGAGACTTGGACACACACTACACACACACTTTCTCTCTTTGTTTATATATATACAAAATGGTGGTAGGATTGCCAATAAATAGGCAATTCATCACTGACCTTGCAACTTGTACAAGTTGCAAGGAAAAATCTAGATTGCCCAAGTTGCCAACTTAGGGGATTTTTTCAATTTTTTTTTTTACAAATCTAGAGTTTTCCTAAATCTAGAATTTTCTACAAATTTCTAAACATTAGTTGGTGATTTCTAACAGTCCATCTATTCTTCCTTACTAGGCTTGAGGTATTTGTTTTAGTCCACATAGTGTTTTTTTTTCAGACGATAGAGTTTGTCTTTGTGATCTACAATCTAATATCCTTTTGGTTGTTGAACATACACTTCTTTCTCTAAGGTTCTATATAGGAATGTTAACTTCACATCAAACTATAAACCATCCAATTAAAATTAACAATAATAGTTAAAACAATGTGTATTATATCAAACCTTGCTACTGGAGAGAAAGTTTTTTCAAAGTCTATGCCTTCTCAGAGCATATACCCAAATTTAACCAGTCTTGCCTTGTATTTTTGGATAATCTTGTAGATCCACTTAAGCCCAACAACATCCTTCCCATTTGTAAGATCAAGTAACTCCCACATCTTGTTTCTTTCTAAAGCTCTCATTTCTTCATCCATCCTGGCACGCCATTGCTTAAACTTTATTGCTTCTTCAAAGTAGATTAGTTCTTCAATTTAAGCAAGCTAACATTGTTCTATGCTTTCATAAATTTCTTGCAAGAATCTCCATTTTCTTGGTGGTGAATCTGATGAGGAAGAGCCTGGTAGGACAAGTTTGAGACATTAGATTGGCTTTCTGTTGATGTAGATGATTGAAGGTTGCTTGGTGTAGAAAGATTGGAACCTCCAGTTTGATCTTCTTCTCTTCTGGGAGCATCAAGGGATTCATTATCTTCAAGTAATGCTTCGAAAATTGATTGCATATTCTTCCAATCCCAACTATTTTTCTCATCAAAACAACATTATGACTTATTACCAATTTTTTGGTAAAAGGACTATAAAAATGATATCTTTTTTTTTCATTAATATAACCCAAGAAAATACATTTGATGCTATTATCATCTAATTTTTCTCTTTTCTAATATGGAACGTGCACGAATGTAATGCAACCAAAAACTCTTGAGTTACCATGCTTCAAATGGTGTTTATTGATTAAAGTTGTTGTAGGAGATCGATTTAGAATGTAGGTTGTTGTATGAATTGCTTCTACCTAGGAATTGATTGGAAGAGTTTTGGCTTTCAACGAACTTTTCCGCATCTCTATAAGGCTGCGATACTTCTTTTCTGCAACTTTATTTTTTTGCGGTGTATAGCTAGCTATTAGATGTCTTTGAATCCTATATTCTTCATAAAAATTATTAAATTCCTAAGAGAAAAAATTTCCTCCATGATTTATTCTCAAGGTCTTTATTAGCTGCTCACTTTGTTTCTCTAAGTATGTTTTGAACTTTTTAAAGATAAAAAAGGTTCTAATTTTTCTTTTAAAAAATAAGCTCATCTCTTATAGGCCCACAAACGTCAGAATGAATCAACTATTCTAGTTTTGAAGATCTTCTTGCTAGTTATTTTGGAAAAAAGTCACGATATTGCTTCCCAACTACACAACTTTCACATATCTCATAGACATCTTTAATTACTAGCAACCTACTAACATAGCTCTTTTCTAAAATGAGAATTAAATGCTAAAACCTAAATGACAATATCTATGATGCCAAAGCCAATTCTCATTAGTCAATGTTGCCTTCAATGCATGTTTTTCATCAAAATTTACAATGTAAGGAAAAAAATTTTTTTGTTACCATGGGTGTGCAATAACTAACAAAACTCTCTTTCTTTATCTTTAAACACATAACAAGCATATCTTAAAAAAACAAGTGAATAACCATCCCATCGTAAATTGCTCCACACTTACAAATTTGAATCCAAATTAGGAGCGTACAGTACATTTTGAATACAATTCAAGCCAAGAGAGTTCAACATCATAGTACCGTTTCCTTGAGCCATGCGTATTGTTCCATCAATCATTGTAATTCGACAGATTTATCCAAATTCGTGAAAAGTTGCAAATCACTTGTCATGTGATTATGGCAGCCACTATTGATGTGCCAAACTTCTGGAGGACTTTCTTTAGATTAAAAACATGCAAGGAAAAGACTCTCACTTTTAACTTCCTGTTTTTCTGGGGCTCACTTTCATCTTCCTCTTTCTCTTAGGCTAGGTTGTCTTGTTTAAGTCTATAGAACCTTTATATGTACCTGTATCTCTTACAATAATAACATTATTTTTGTCTCCCATTTTCACCTTTGTTAGTATTCTAAAATGCTAGTTATTCTCGTTAGATCGACCACTGCTTTTTCCTCCTATTCTTCCTCGTGAGGAATGTCCACCATGTTATTTGTTGGAGTTAATTTTACTGCTTGATTCATTACTATATTTTCTATTTTGTGAAATTTGCATCTCACTGTTAAAAGAATTCTCAACATAACCATTGTCATATCTGTTAATTCAATCTTGATAAGAATAAATAGACCTTCGCAATTCATCAACATTTAATAGCTACAGATCTTTTTGACTGTTCAATTTCAGCCATAATATGATCATATTTTTTAAGTAAACTCCGAAAAATTTTCTCAACCACCTTCTGCTCACTCTAAATATCCCATATTTTTTTTAATTTAAGTAGCAACATCATTCATGGTGGAAATATATTTAGACATGCTATCTCCATCTTTCATAAATAAACTTTTGAATTTTCTACAAAGAATTTGAAGTTTAACAGTTACCAATCTTGCACTCCTCATATAGACATTCTGCAATGCATCTCAAGCTTCTTTTGACTTCCTGACAATAACAATTTGGGGGAAAATTGCATCATCCACTATTTGTTGCATGAAAAATAAGGCTTTGGCATCTTTCCTTTGAAGTTTTCTAACATTATCAATTGTTGTCCCATCTTCATTGTAGCCATTCTCCATAAAATCTCATAGTTCTTGAGATATAAATAATGTCTTCTTTTTGGTACTCTATATATCGTAGTTAGTACTAATAATTTAAAAATGGACTGAACATCAAACCAATCAAAGGAAATATTTAAGGTTTAAAGGTTCAACTAGTATTGAACTGCTATAAAATTGATATATAATAAATAAGAAGTAAAAATTATAAGAATAAGTAAAAATAAAATATTTTATTGAAATAAAAAATATACCAATATCTATTATTATATGATGAACCAATAATAAATAAATCTAAGGCTAATAATTTGGGTTTTCAAAAAATTGGTATATAGTTTATACCCAAAACAAAGAGAAAGACAAAAGAGTCGAAGGAGTTAGAAATAAGGCTATATAATTTACACAATTTCTATTTTCTTTAATAAAAGGCCCAACACTCCACAACCTTAGCTTAGGTCTTATGTATATAAACCAAATTTTTACAAATTGCCCCCTCTCTCTCTAAACAAAATCAAGCCTACTAGTCCTCCTCTTCCAATAGTAGAGGGGCTTGCACTTAGGCACACCATGAGGTCCACATTCGATCAGGTCATGGTCATAACCACCCTAATTGATAACTCCTCCTCCTCCCCCTTTAAATACATAATACTAAGGACTAACGGAATTGACGAATTAAAATATACTTTATTTTTAAATTAATTATTAAGTTTATTAAGTTATAATTCATATATAAGTAATTAATTGATGTATTAAAATATAATTATTTAATTAAGTATTACATATCAATATTTAGTATATATGTTACTGCATTATTAATTGTTAATTATTATAAAGTAATATATATATATAGGTGTGACTTCGATGTGCGTATATAACTTAATCACATTTTTATTAAATCATTGCTTACTTAATTAAAATATTATTAATTAGTATTAATTAAAATATTATTAATTAGTTGATTACTGATTACACAATTAATTGATTAATTAATTATAATATATTTAACACATATGAAAATATAATTAATTAATTAAAATATAATTAACTAAATAACTAATAAATTACATTTAATGTCACTAATGATATTTTAAATATAATAAATTAATTAATTTATAAATTAATTATTGATTATTAACTGTTATTTTTGTTCAGTATAATTAATAGATAATTTATTTATTAAATAAAATATAAATATTTTATTTATATGTCATTTACAACTAACCTCCTCCACCTCCATAGTCGACAGTTACAGATGAGACATCATCTACGCCCGTATTAACGAAGCTTTCGTTCGTCGTTTAATTCTGTCGGAAAATATTAATACAACCAAAATACTATCATTTAGCAATGGTTATGTCCGTCGCTAATTCTCTTATTTCTTGTAGTGATGCCTGGGACTATTTATATATATATGTATAATCTAATTTGTCAGCTATAATAAACAATAATTAATAAATACTTTATTAATTTATTAAATAAATAAAATATAAATATTTGATTAAGTAGTACGTATTAATATTAATTGTTAATTATTATTCATTATTTTATACTAATATTTAGGAGATATGTAGCTCTTCAGTGTATATATATGTAATCTATGTTGTCATGTCTGTAAATATTAAGTCACAAACCGTGTGTGTTAAATAAATTTTAATTATTTGTTTAATATGTAATTCTTAATTTTAAATCTTTGAATCACTCAATATACCCTCGTAACTTTGTATTATTTTTCTCCTGCTAATTAAGTCTTTCATCAAATGATTTCAATCACGCCAGAGGTTAATTTAATTAACATATATCTCTAGAAATTTCTATCTTCGCCGCAATCACTAAACCCTTTCTCGTACAGTTAAACCTCTAGAAGAAAGACCATGTTTAATGGACTCACCAGCACTTTCTCACATAGTTAAACCTCTACAAAAGCCTTTCTGGACGCTGACGCTGGTCATCTCAAACTTTCATTCTTCCGGACAAATGTAAATATCACTTCATCTCCAAGCTTCACTTTAAACAATCATGACAGTTTAGATCTTTTGTCTAATTTTATTATATCTTATTATGTTCAGTAAATTTTAGTCGTTTATTTATACGGGCTCTATGCTTATTTATGTAAAGTTCACTCGGTACCCATATAAATAAATGACTGAAATTTATTGGACACAACAAAATACTATAAAAACTGAAAAAAAAATCTGAACTCCTTCACTGCTACCCACATGCCACCACTAACAACCTTATTTCACCGTCAATTTCTAGATTTTTTTTGCACGATTTTGTTCACTACTTACTGAAGTGTTCGGTGGTT
>JANZLX010000001.1:26988569-26999563 GCA_025531955.1 Erythroxylum orinocense | reverse complement strand
AATAACAGGAAGCTGAACTTGAAAACTAAAAGGATATCCATGGAGGTGGCAAGCAATAGCGAGGAGATCAACTGATCTAGACGTCGGGGTGAATTATATCGAATGAAGATAAGAGGGTACTTGTTGACTTTAATAAGCGGAAACTTTGGGGGTATGTTTAGATGTGGGTAGAGGGATGGAAAGAAATGACCTAAATGACTCAAGCCATTATTTGAGAGTCTATTTTGAAACAGGATGGAATGGCAATTGTAGTTTTGGAAGTTATCCTTTGCCATCCAAAATCTAATATTTTGTGACCTCTCACATTAGGGGATCAGGAATGAAATGGCATGGCTTGCCTTCCAAACCTTAATTTAATGATAAAAATACCTTCAAAAGATTAATGAAATTATAACTCCAGTCTAGTAAATACCTACGCGGTTATATGTTATTACGTCAATTGTGTTTCTCCTTCAATTGGTATCTTCTATTGATAAACGTTTTCCTCCACAGTTATTAGGATCATCTGTCTTCGTTCTATCAGGTAAGCATCGACTATTCTTCTGTGTTCATCCTCTTAACATTTTTTATATGTGAAGAAATCATAAATTTTTATACCTGGCGAGACACATCCCAGCTGCCACATTGTTTCTGGTTTCAGATGATTTCCCTCTTTATCTCCTCCATTTCAATCAGGTTCCGATGAGTTTCTACTTATCTGAAGAGATTTGACGAATCTTATTGAGTTGATGAAATAGAGAAGCTTTCTTCTTTTCTGTTGCACTCTGCTTCTCTCTGCTGTGCTAGGTTTCTTTCTTTTCCTCTGTGTTGCGTTGGCTTCTGCTACTCATCATTTTGTTTCTGTATTTTTCTTGCTGCTGGCGTGTTTCTCCCTTTGCTGTGCGTTTTATCTCTGCTTCTATGCTGCGTTTTGTTCTGTTCCTTCTACTGTGCGTTTTGGACTTTCTCCCATCTGCTCCTGCGTTTTGTGTTGATGCGTTTTATTCTCCCACAATTTGAAATATTTTGGAGTTACTAAAATAGTTTCATAGTAATTATGCATAATTTATTATAAGGGTAATTTTGAAAAAAAAAATATTAAAAGTCATTCCATTTCATTCATTTTTAATATCACTTTTAAACAATGGTCAAAAGAGTCTCTCTCTTATTTTATTTAAACTTCCAAACAATAGAGTGACCCATTTCATTCTATTCCATTCTACTCTATTTTATTCCGTTCCATTAATTACCATTTTATTCCATTTCATCGTAAACTCTTAAACATATCCTTACGCAGCGTTTAGTTAGCGTCTTCAGCAGACAGAGACGGGACGGGACGGAACAGGACAGGACGGAACATAACAAGAATTGAAGACAGTGAGATGTTCGGTTGCGATGGATAGAATAGAGATAATTGTCTTCGTCCTGAGTACAAAAATGTGTTTAATTGCCGAGAACATAACAGAAAATAATGTACGCAATAAACAAACACGTCGAAGGACAAAATCTTTTTGTCTTCGTCATCCATACTCACGTCCGAGGACGGTAACCAAACAGTGTGTTAGTCTTTGCCTCGGCTCTAGAGTTCAGTTCAGTTCCCACAGAGTCCGGAGATATTTCTTCCAGTCAAGCGCTTAGGTCTTCGTCAACGCGTTCATCGATGAATATTCATGCATGTTAAACGAGTAGTAGTATTGAATAGGTTTCTGTGCGTTTTGTTCTTCAAAACTTGTTAATTGCTTAATTATTTAATGATTAAAGTAGGGCAAAGGGCCTGACCTTGAAGTTAATGAATTTAGTTTTTATTTGGGTGGATATATTAAATTTGAATTTCAAGTCAAATTCATATTTAACATATTAATTAATCCAACCTAATTCAAACTAATTTAGACAAAATAACATCATTTTGATGATTTTTTATGATCTCTAACTCATTATATAACTTACTGTAATATATGTGTTACATTTTATATATGAAATGTGTGTTAAATTTCATAAAAAATGAAAATTATAATATTTTATAAATTCAAAATTATAACTAATTATCTTTTAGATATGTTATTATTTTAAACTCAAATTAGAATTATTATGAAATTAATACAAACTTAAGATATAACAAATAATGCCATAGCAAAATGTGTCGAGTTTAGAAGAGAAGCTCAGTGTTTTTAAAATATAGATTTGATCTTAACAGTCTTTTTAAACTCGGATCGGACCGGCCGGGCCGACCGGTCTAACCGGTGACCGGTCGGTGGTTCGGTCTGGGTTATACTTCAAAATCGGTTGTCAATTGACCCAGTTTGAACCTGTTAAAATCGGTCAAAATCGGTCAATTTGACCGGTCGAACCTGTCCGGTCTGACCGGTCTGACAATTTTTTTATTTTTTGTTTTTATTTTTTTTATTTTTGTATTTTTTGTAAATATTTTTAATATTATATATAATTAAATATAATTATTGCATAATTATTACGTCACACCGGTTCGACCGGTAGTTGAACCGGTCGAACCGGTCAAACCGGTGATCAGTAAGGCCACCGGGTCAATGACCGGCCCGGGTTTCAGAACGTTGGACCTTAATAAATATATTGAAAGTTAAAGATATTTATAATATTCTATATAAAAAATGACGTTAAAGGATTTATAAATAAAATATTATAAATCAACTTTCTAGTTAGTTATTTTCTAATCAAAGCTTAATTTAGAGTTAATTGAAAGTATGGTCTTGGAAATTTTCACAAAAACTAAAATAAAATTTAATATGTTTTATTGAAACAAAATATATTTATTATTATTTAAATAAAATATAATGAAAATATTAAAATCAATAATTTATTATGTAATAAGAATACGAACTTATTTATTTAAAAAAAACTTAAAAAATATACTACTAAAATTTAACAAAGACTCATCTTTCTCACAGCATATAGTTTTGGGAAACAAATTTGCTATCCCAAATTATTGTGCCTATTGTGTTTAAATAAATCTTAATCATCCATTATAATAAATTAGATGGCTAAAACCTTAAATCCAGACACATCAATTTGGGAGCAGACCCTACGTTGTCCTTTCCATTTCCTCCTCTCTTTTTTTCAACATTCTCATTAGCTTTTGGTGAAAGCGCAGAGCATGAACACGGCAATGTGAACGGTGAACCTCACAATTACTTTAACTTTATGTAAAGGAAACTTTAAAGCATCAATAATGGAACGGACGACAATCAATTTGTTGATGTGCTTTTGTCGTTTGCATGCGAGTGGACTAAAAGTAAGCCTTTTCTTTAGGTCATTTTATTAACATGGGGGCTTAGACAATCAATTGAACCTTTTTCTTTTAAGATGCTTCAATCAAAATGATTAAGATTCCCACTGCTTTAATCAAAATTGAAAAACCGTTAATTGTTTTCACAATTTTTTGATTCAAACAAAATTAAAACAAGCAAAATCAAAATAATAAAAACAGCAAAAATTTGATAACGCAGTTCGACACACTTTACTAATATCTGCGAGACCCTCATTCAACTTAGTAACTTTCACCGAAATACAATAAATTTACCCAAGATTTTACTGAGCCGACACCACTCAACCCTTGCCACTATCTCTCAACCTCACTTCTCATAACTTGTGTTAACTTCGTCAGAGGATTTTTCTAAACAACTTTTACTCAAAACAATAATAAATAAACATAACTCAAGTGTTTAAACAACTAAAAATTGAACAATGAAATACTTGAGACAAAAGAAAGACTTCCATGTGGTTTTATCTTCTTGAAATAATTCAGCTGAAACTTTCCACCATAGCTAATTCTTTCTTGATAAAACAAATCACGGTATTTCTTCAATTAAAATCCAAAATCCACTTCACTGAAGATGAACTTTACTGTATCATAAAATCCAAACATGTGCAACGCTTTGCCCACAAAAATGCCTTCCCCGTAATTCATACAAGGACAAGTTAATCACTGTATAGAAGAAAACAATGAGCCTCCACCAAGCAGCCTCACATACGCATGCCCAATACACCGTAAGACTTATTCCCAATACATTGATCAGCTCACCATAACGTATGCGCAGCCAGCAACGTTTCCTCAACTTCCACCCTATATAGGAAAAACGTAAGATAGGAAAAACGTAAGATGCAATGTTCAGCTACAAAAAGACAATCATCATGCGCAGCCAAAGACATACGTAACCTCCATTGCATATATGATCCACGCACACTCCAACTCCCTTGTGTCAAATGCGAGACATAATACTCAGCTCCTCAAACTCATGTGTGCAGCCAGCCTCTCTTGTTTCCTCTACACGTGACACCCTCTGTTGCAGTAATGCCCACACACACAAAGGGTTTTTCTTGCTATGACGTGTTTTAATAGAGTTCTATTAAAACACCAACTATAGAGATCTTTTAAAACACCAACTGACCTAGTCAAAGTAATTGCAACATCCCAATTCCAAAACTCAACATCCAATTAACTTACATCTTTATGAATCCATATAATAATTTCAATTTTCTTATATGTCCAATTTAAATTGCCAAAAATATGCAAGGAATATATTTATATGTTCAATTTAAAATGTCAAAATTAAGCAAGGAATATAAAAAATATATTCTAACAATCTCCCCCCTTTTTGGCATTTTTTTCACAACTCTAGCACTCCACATAAATAATCATATTTGGACATATAAAGATGAAATTCACAATGCTCCCCCTTAATCAAACACCAAGTTTATCCAATCATCCAAATTTCTCTCCCTTGGAACAAAAGATGCCAAAAAGCAAGACAAATAGTCAAATATATACTTTAAAATCTCCCCCTAAATGGAACAGTCACCATAAATAATCTGATGTCTCTCCCTTGGGACAAAAAAATAATCATAATAATCACTAATAGATGCAGCGGAAGAATCATAAGCACGCCAATATGACAATTTATCGCCATTCAAAATACTGAGAGATATGCCCGAAGGATAGAAAGATACCTGACTAACTCACTTGTTCATATATATTTTCATGTCAATTGGATGAGTTTTTGTCACTAAAATTGGTCTTTATCGCTTTATTTGATTATTATTTGAATTATTGTGCCTTGCATTTAATTTATGGTTATAGGTGCAAAATTTGTCATATTTTGGTTTAACTGTAATAAATTAAATTTTGGACAATTGATGCTACCTTATTTGTAATTTTTTATTATAGAGTGCTTGGAGAAATTAGAGTTCAAAAAGATTAAGTAGTGATCCAAGACATTGAAACAACTTGAGAAGAGAAGCTTAAATGCAAGCATCACTTGAAAAAAACAAAACAACAACGTTAGACATGAGTAGTGGGGCATTGAAGAAGAGAAAAAAATGACAACGTAGAAGGGAGGGGAATGCGTTGGACAATAGCAGGGAAAGTAAGAGAAACGACAGCGTAACAGAGGGAGGCTTGAAAGGGTTTTGGAGCTATAGTAAAGTGGACGATACACTATTCAAAATAATACACATCAAAAAGAGAAAGGGTTGGCGGCGTTGAAGGCAGCTGGGCGTGGGTTGGCGTGGAGGTAGGCGTTGGAGACGTGAGTGTGTGGTGTTGGCTGGCAGCAGGAGTGGTTCTGTGCGTGAGCTGTGTATGTGATAGGGTGAATTTTGTTTCCTCTGAGACAGAATTTAGGAAAGGAAATATAGATAGAAAGAGATCAGAGAGAAAGGATATATGTCAGATAATTAATGATCTTATTTGCTTTCAGCAACCAAATTTATAGCCTTCAATTACAACAAATTTAGGATACTAATTACTTGGAGACTAAGAACCTAAACCAACTCAACTTCCTACGGCTGATTCCCAGCCTATCTAAATGAAAACAAAACAACTATTGCCTATTGACTGTTTTATTAAATGACTGAGTCAAGAAATAACCAAAACCTCACTACTGTCTCTCATGCCTCCAGTGCTAAGGACCACAATAACTCCACGCGTGCTCTACCCCTGCATGAAGGCATTCCACACCATAACTCCACGCGTCCTCTGCCCTCGTATGAAGGCATTCCACTTGTGCATGACTTTCTTCTGGAGCATGGCTTGCTTGTCCCTCTTCCAATTGTGCATGAATAGTAACAATTCCTCTCCCCCTTCGAACGATCCTTGTCCTCAAGGAAAATCAGTATAAATATGACTGAGACGACGAGCATTGTCCCAAGTAGCGTCTACAACTGGAGCCCCCCTCCACTTCACGAGCACTTCTTTCTTTGGTGGGTAACGACCCTTCTGTCGAATCCGTCTGTCCAAAATAGCCTCAGGTTGAGGCAATACCGTGTGTTCCTTAGAAGATGGTGGAAGATTGGAAGAAGTCACAAGGATATTGCCGACACTTTTTTTTTAATTGACTTTCGTGGAAGACATTATGTATTCTAGACCCAGCTGGAAGTTCTAAATGATAAGCCACTGCTCTGATGCATTCGACAATCTTAAATGGCCCGAAAAATCGTGGAGACAATTTGAGAGAAGCCCTGAATGCTACTGAGGTCTGTTGGTATGGTTGAAGTTTGAGGAAGACATGATCACCCACCGTGAACTCTAGATCCTGTCGGTGACGATCAGTCATGCTCTTCATCTTATCCCTAGCTTGAACCAGATGTGTCTTCAGGTCTCTCAAAATGTCATCCCGTTCCCTCAACTAGACATCAATTGCAGCGACATTAGTAGTACCATTAACATACCTTAATAGTGATGGTGGTGGCGTTCCATACTTTCGAATGGTGTAACCTTAGTTGAAGCATGTTGGGAGGTATTATAACTATATTTAGCCCATGCCAACCACTCTCTCCATTGCTTGGGTTGATTACTGTTGAAACACCTCAAATATTGTTCCAAGATCCAGTTCACCACTTCTGTCTGTCCGTCAGTTTGTGGGTGATAACTTGTACTCATCTTCAACTTGGTGCCCTGAAGTTCGAATAAGGTGGTCCAGAAAGTACTTAAGAACACCTTATCTCTGTCGCTTGTAATTCTAGTTGGCAACCCATGTAGTCGAACGATATTGTCCATGAAAGCTTTAGCCACCGGAGTCACTGTGATAGGAGGACGTAAGGCAACAAATTGTGCATATTTAGATAGGCGATCTACTACTACCATAATCGCCTGGCACCCCTCAGAAAGTGGCAGTCCTTCATTAATGTCCATTGAGACTTCGGTCCAAATCTATTTTGGCAATGGCAGAGGTTGTAGTAGTCCTACTGGCCTTAAAGTATCTGTTTTATTCCATTGACAAACTTCACACTGCTTAATGAATTCCTTCACCAACCTACGCATTCCATGCTAAAAGAAATCTATCTTCAAACGGCTTAGGGTCTTTTTGAAGCCAAAATGTCCACCTGATATTGCAGTAGCATGCATCTTTGATATAATAACAGAAATTAAATTGGATTGAGGACTCAATATTACCTTTTCATCCAAAAACCATACTCCATCCCTTTGTTGAGCACGTGTGTGAGACAAGAATCGTTCATAATATGGGTCTGTTGAACATTCATTCTTTAACTGATCTTGCCTTACGTGATAATGAATCAGTTGCCTTATTTGTAGCTCCCTGCTTATACTCAATCTCATAATCATACCTTAGTAATTTGGGTAACCAACGAGCTTGTGTTGGAGTTATGATCTGTTGCTCCATGAGGTACTTTAGGCTCCTATGATCAGTACGTACAATGAATGTACGACCTAACAAATACGGTCTCCACTTCCTAACTAATTTAACTATAGCCAACATCTCTTTTTCATACGTAGAATAATTGAGCGCGGTTCCCTTGAGATCTTCGCTGAAAAATGCGATCAGTCTGCCTTCTTGCATCAAGACTGCCCCAATCCCAATACCACTTGTGTCGTATTCCACAATGAAGACTTGGTTGAAGTTAGGTAGTCGCAACACTGGGGCTCTAATCAAAGCTTCTTTTAGGTGTTTGAAAGCTGCCTTTGCCTCATGACTCCATTTAAATCCTTCTTTGCTTAGTAATTGGTTTAATGAAGCCGCAATTATCCTATAGTGTTGGATAAATTTCTTATAGTATCCTGTAACACCAAGAAATCCACGGACCTCCCTGACAGTTTTAGGCATTGGCCAATCTTGAACTGCTTGAATTTTAGCTCCGTCAGGCTCGATTCCGTTTCCAGTTAATGTATGGCCAAAGTACTCAATCCTCTTCCAAGCACACACTTTTTCTGATTTGCATACAATTGATGATGAGATAAGATGTCAAGCACAGTTCTGAGATGCTCGAGATGGCCTTCCCATGACTTTGAGTAAACAAGGATATTTTCAAAAAAGAATAGGACAAACTTGCGCAAATATAGTCGGAATATATCATTCATCAAGCTTTGAAAAGTAGAAGGAGCGTTGGTGAGACCAAAGGGCATCACTACAAATTCGTAATGACCTTCATGAGTTCTGAACGCAGTTTTTGGAATATCCGACCCAAAGACGCTTATTTGATTAAATTCGGCATTCAGATCAAATTTGGAGTAATACCTAGCTTCAAAGAGCTCATCCATCAATTTGTCAATCACTAATATTGGAAATTTATCCTTAATGGTGATGGAATTTAGTGCTCTGTAATCGACACAAAATCTCCATTCCCCACTAGCCTTGCATACTAACAACATTAGAGAAGAGAAAAGGACTAGTACAAGGTCTTATAAGCACTATAGAAAGAAGTTCTTGTACCTACTTTTCAATCTCCAATTTTTGATAGTAGGGATACCAATAGGGACTCACGTTTACAGCTGATGCATTAGGAATTAAGGGGATAAGGTGATCTTGAGATCTTATAGGTGGTAATTTTGTGGGATTGTCAAAAACGTGCAAGTACTTGGACAGGATTTCCTCGAGATTTGGGTGGCCCTCTTCAAAATCACTGGGGACATTTTCTGTGTTAAATAATTGAATAAAGAACACTTCTCCATGGTAATTACTTGATAAGACTCTATTTGCTTCCTTATCAGATAATGCCTCTAATCCTTGTTTAATCCCTTAGAATGTGTATCGAGTCCCACACCAAGTGAACGCCATCGTTAATTTTGTATAGTCAGTCTCCACCGGTCCTAAGGTTAACAACCATTAGACCCCCAAAACTAGTGAATACGCAGATTCTTAGAGGACAAAGAAATCTGCATGAATGACGCATCCTTGAATTATCAATCTGATGCCCCGGCACATCCCTACGCATTTGATCCAAGTATTATAGGCGATCTTGATCTGGAACTTCTTTCTAGTCTCAATTGTGAACCCAAACTTATGTGTTATCTTTTTATCGATGAAATTTTGAGAGCTTCCTCCATCAATAAGAACCATAACCTCGATGTTTCAAATTTTTCCTACTAGGCACAATATTTGATGATGTTGTGCTCCTGTGATTCAATGGTAAGAAGTTTCTGGCATTTCACTATCTCCTCCTGGATCTTCCATTATTGATGAATCCTCGTGGGTTTTAATCTCCTCCACGTCTTCAATCATAAAAAACTATGGTCGAACACACCGGTGACCAGATGAAAATTTCTCATCACAATAAAAACACAAACCTTTGTCTCTCTGTTCCCTAGCCTCTTGAGCTGACAATCTGCGAAAGTTTAAATTCCCATTTTTTTGGTTCAGTACTGGTCCTAATACTCCTGAATTTCCCGGACTCGTAAGTCTAGAGTTGAAACTAGCCACAATCTTTTGGGGTAGAATTTTCTGACCAGATTGTTGATAGCGTCCTTCTGCCAACCTAGCCAAGCCGATTGCATCAGTGAGGGTACGTGGCTTGTTCATTCTGACATCCGTTCAAAGCTTAGCCTTTAGTCCCCCAATAAAGCTACTAACAAGATTGTGGAATCGTGTAAAACTATTTCTCATTGTATAAAAAGTAGCAAATACAAGGTATATATATACGAAGAAAAGAGGCTAACTAACATATCAAAAAAGAATCTAGGCTGACTAAGCTAATAACTAATTAACAACCAAATAACCACTAATTAGCTATTTACAGCTGTAAAATACAATCAGCTAACAGCCCCCCTCAAGCTGGATTGTGTATATTGAGCAATCCAAGCTTGCCAATGTTGATCTCAAAAGGTTTCACTGCTAATGGTTTGGTGAAGACATCAGCCAATTGAGAAGAAGAAGAACATGGTAAAAGATGTATCACTCCAGCTGCAACTTTTTCACGAATGATATGGCAATCTATCTCTATATGTTTCGTTCTTTCATGAAAAATTGGGTTTGTTGCAATCTGTAAGGCCGAATTGTTGTCACAATGAAGGGCAGTTGGTGCAGTAACAGGATGATGAAGATCATTCAAAAGATAATGCAGCCACTGTATTTCACATGTAGTTGAAGCTAATGCCCTGTATTCAGCTTCAGAAGACGATCGTGAGACTGTTGTCTGCTTCTTTGCTTTCCAGCTAATCAAAGAATCACCATAAAAGATGCAAAATCCAGTTATTGATCGTCTAGAGTCAGGGCAACCTGCCCAATCACTGTCACTGAAAGCACGAAGGGTGGATGAGGAGGAAGCAGAATAGAAAAGACCAAGACCTGGATTTCCTTTCAAGTATCGTAGAACACGATGTGCTCCCTGCCAATGTGAAAATGTTGGTTTGTCAAGATATTGACTTAGCTGTTGTACAGCAAAGGCAATGTCGGGACGTGTGGAAGTGAGATATAGCAATCGACCAACAAGTTTCCTGTATTCGGTTGAGTCTGGTAGTAACTCAGCATCATTGTCTCTAAGCTTGTATGTAGATTTAGCTGCCAAAGGGGTCTTTGCAGGCTTACAATCAATGAATCCAAAATCTTGCAATAGATCAAGAGTATATTTTCGTTGATACAAGTGAATTCCAGCAGCTGTTCTTGCAACTTCAAGTCCCAAAAAGAACTTTAAATTACCCAAATCCTTGATCTTGAAGGTTGCATCTAGATAAGCTTTCACTTTATCAATTTCAGTAAGATCATTTCCAGTCAAGATTACATCATCAACATAGACTAGAAGAAATGTGAGTG
>JANZLX010000001.1:26937577-26966292 GCA_025531955.1 Erythroxylum orinocense | reverse complement strand
AACGACCCGAGGGCCGATCGGTCCATTCTCCAAAGGTCAGTCTCACACCCAATAACCATGTCAAGCCCAAGCCCGATTCACGCTCTTCTCAGCCCATCTGCATGTGACAGACTCCCATGCAAACATAAAGACCTACATACTTAAAGACCTAAACCTAATATCCATCCATATATAAGGTAAGATCCTACCTTGATTGAGGTACGAAATCATAACCCAGCTTTCTCTATATCAGCAGCCTCACCTTCTCCAAAAGACTGACTTGAATGTCGGAGGGGCTAATCGGGACATAACCCCCGACGTGTCTTCTTTGTTTTGCAGGGATTTCAGCGTCAAAGTTACCACAGAAAGCAACCATCCAATGGATCCAAACAGCAACGCACAGTTCAACCAAAATCTAGCAGAACCAAGTGTTTTAATCTTTTGTTAATTAATTTTGTCTATATTTTTATGTAGGTCTTATATAAATATTTAGATGTGATTAATTCACACAAGATTGGAATTGATTAATGAGAGCAAAGGATTTGAGATCTTCTGTTTCAATCGACTAATTCCAATCTTATTCTAGAATCCACGCAAAGATAATAAGTAAAACACTCTAATCGTGAAGAGGGCGCTCCAACACATGCTGTACACGTTGGCTCATAATTGAAAGCAAAAGCATCTTTATGCCCTTTCTCTTCAACTTTATCGTGGACCAAGACCTTCTCTTAATAATTTTCTAGTAAATAGTAAATTTGAAGCACCACAGTTTTTTAAGGTTCAGGATGATCTCATAGTGTGCTTTTTCTTAAAGGAAGAATTTTATGTGCTTTAGATGTCGGTGGAATTATCATCTGTACCTTAAATTAATTTATAAATGTCTACAATAACACAATTAATACAAGAAAGTAAGGGTTGATATCAAAAAGAATTCTAATTCGCCAATTGTTACGAAAGAAGATAATTAACAGTAGGAGAGTTTTTAAAGAAATAATAAAATAAGAGTTTTAATATAACGAATCTTAGTTTATAGTTACTTCTATCTTTAAAATTATAATTGATTATTGACACAAAAATAATTATTTTATCAATCTTATATGAGATGTGATATTAAATATTCGTCTTTTCTTTCGATTAGCTAATTGAAAACATGTAATTTAATTTACCTTTATTGTTTAATAACCTTAGATACAATCCAAAATATAATTAAATAATAACTTTTAAAAAAGAAAGACTATTGGAATAAGGTAATAGTTAACTGCTTTTCACAGAAGTCAAAATTTATGATGCAACAAATTTTAATTGCTATATATGATTAAAAGAATTGAATTTTTTTGTATAAAAATTTTAACATAGCTAATGATCATTTCCATCAATAAACTAATTAATCACATTAAAAATAAATTGAAAATAATCAAAAAATAAAAGTATAGAAAAAAAACAATCTAATACGTGAATAAATGAAATACTTTATAATTAGATCCGATTGTCTCTCAATCTTCAAAGTTTCATAAGGGTTCTCACTTTAACCAATAATAAAAGACTTAAGTTAACAATGGTCATTCTTGCAACTATGATAGGCTGGGAAGGAGGATTTGGAAGTAGTTAGGCAATGGATCCATATTGAAGTAGAAAAGGTGCATTGAAAAAATAGGTGTTTAGTAGATTCAAGGTCCGAGAAACATAGAAAGCAATAGCTAGGAGTATAGAGAAATAGAAGTTTAGCTCTTGTTTGAAGTTTGTTAAAGACTGCTAACCTAAAAATTGAAAGAACATCTTGGGCTACAATTTTTGGACCAAACCAGATTATGCCAAGATATTTGCTGAGTTAAGAGTCGCAAAAGTTTATAAGTTGATCTAATGGAGTACTTTTTTGAAGGACTAAGCAACCTTTCCAAATAATTCAGGGAATTACTTGGTTGGTACTAAAGGGGTTCAAAATTTCTCATGCTCCATTCAATCTTATCTAAATATTTGTGCTGTACACGTTGGGTCATAATTGAAAGCAAAAGCATCTTTATGCTCTTTCTCTTTAACTTTATCGTGGACCAAGACCTTCTCTTCATAATTTTCTAGTAAATAGTAAATTTGAACAGAACCTGAGAATCCGTAATCACTACAGTTTTTTGAAGTTCAGGATGATCTCACAATGTGCTTTTTCTTAAAGGACGAATTTTATGTGCGTTAGATGAACTTAGATGTCGGTGGAATTATCATCTGTACCTTAAATTAATTTATAAATTTCTACAGTAACATAATTAATACAAGAAAGTAGGAGTTGATATCAAAAATAATTCTAATTCGCCAATTGTTACGAAAGAAGATAATTAACAGTAGGAGAGTTGTAAAATTTTGTATTAAAAAAATTCTCTATATAGAATTTGGTTGACTCTAATTCTATATTAAAATTTTCTTAATTTTCTACTTTAATCATAATAGTTAATAGACAATTATATCTTTAATCAAAACTTTGAGAAAATTTTCATATCTTTACCTAAAATTCTAAAGTTTTAAGAAAACAACTTATGTATTTTCAAAATAAGCTAAAATTATTTAGAAAATGATTTAAAAGCAATATTTATGTTTTGAACTACCAAAAGTTAAGGAGTAATTAAGCAGTTTGCTAACTACACATTGATTAATTTTAGAAAATTCACAATTTTATTTTAAAGTCTCTGAAACTATTATTATGCCCATAAGATATGAATATCAAAATTATATAAACAAAAAGTAAAGTACATAAGCTTTTTACTTAATTCCCCCGCTAAAATAGCAAGCAAAAATAACACTGACAGTTTTATATGTTAATCTTCTCTCCTCTCTTTTTTCAATGTGGGATAAATTTTCACTTTATATTTTAACACACCCCCTCACATGTAGGTTAATTTAAAGCCTAACACGTGATATCATCTATTATTTCGAGATGCTAACAACTAATATAAGAGCAATCTGCTCTGATACCATGTTAGATTTTACAATGAACCTACGGGTCTACACGAGAAGGAAAATTATACTACGTACAAGTCTAAGTAAGGTTCTATCCTAAAGCTAATTGGTGATAAATGGAGTAGCCAACTAAACTTATATGTTAGTCTTTTTTACTCTCTTTCTCTAATACGAGACAAATTTTTATTTTATATTTCAACAATTTAAAATACAGTTATGATGTGATGAGAAATTAATCGTTTAATTTCTGCTAGGTGTCATTGTAGCTTTTTCGTACCTTATCTTCAATCAACATGAAGCCAAATTATTGTACCCTCCGTTACAATCACATCTACCTTATGCTTCACCATCTTTTCCCTATTCATTCCTTCATTTTTTTCAATTTATCTTAGACTTTAAAACAAGTCATCATAGACCTATTAATTATAAGTCATTCTTTGAATTTAATCCGTTAACTAATTAAACCTTGACAAATTATCTTATTCTAAGTATTTGATTATTTGATTCTAAGTGGTTAACTAATTAAATTCTGATTGATTAAACATTGACTAGATTCTAAGCAATGTTTTTAAAATTAAAACGAAAGTTAAACGGATAAAACAAGAGATTTAAAGTTTAAAGGTTCAATCGGTATTAGACTGTGAGAAAAGACTATCCTTACATATTGAAAATTTTAAAATTTAATTGAAAAAGAAAACTGGTAAATAAAAATTAATCGATTTATTTTATTGAATAAAAATGATTGGTTTATAAAATTTGATCAATTAATTAATAAACTGAAAGTTTTTAATATAAAAACTGTTAATCTAAATTAAATTAAAAAATTAATCGATTCAAGATTTCTTTTATTAAACCGAATATTTTAATTGACTTTAAAAATAATCAAATAAAAACATAACTTATAAATTATTACTGCAATTATCTGATGATTTAATAATAATTTTAATTTTTTTGTTGCGAAGAAAAATCTATGTTATGCTATACCACACAAAATCCTCTATTCGTAAAATGATGTTTTAATTTTATGTCAGTTAATTTTGTTCATATATTTATGTAGGTTTTATATAAATGTATAGATGTGATTAACTGAAAGAAGGTTGGAACTGATTAATCAGAGCAAAGGATTTGATTCCTACGTGCAAGTCGTATTGTACAAGATCAGAACTCCTGTTCTAACCAACTAATTCCAATCTTGTTCTAGAATCCACGCAAAGATAATAAGTAAAATAGGGTCAAACACTATTTTCGACCCACACTTCTCCTGGCCTACTGCTCTGGTTCTTAGTATTCTCGGCTATGTGCACCAGCTCCATACTGCTTCGAGATGGTACGGGCCTCCAGGGCCAGGACCGGTGATGCCCAACACGGATGGGGCGAGTCGGACCGCCCCTTCCTTGACCTTCGCGGGTGGGCTTCTTTGGGACAGCGCCGGATCCTAGCTTGGTGGTTTTGTTCAGAACTTAGGTTGGTGCTCTTCTTTCACCGCCAAACTTTGGGGCGTTTTCACCGGCTTGCAGCTGACCTGGGAGCTTGGCTACCGTCGGGTGATTTCGGAAGTGGACTCCCACGTGGCCCTGCAATCCATTTTTGATTTCAACACCCGCCTCACATCTACCAATCCCCTCATTTTCGACATCACGGAACTACTCAGCTGCAATTGGACGGTTCTTCCTCGTCACTCATACCGGAAGGGCAATCGATGCGCAGACTGATTAGCCGCCTTTGTAGGCACTTTTAATTTGAGGGTTACCGCCCTTCAGGTGCCTTTCGATCCTCCTTGAGGATATGGCGAGGTTTAGACACCCACCCAGGATTATGTAATCTTTTGTTCTACTCTCTTTTCAATGCCAAAAAAAAAAAAAAAGGGTCAAACACTCTAATCGTGAAGAGGGTGCTCCAACCCATCTGTACACGTTGGCTCATAATTGAAAGCAAAAGCATCTTTATGCCCTTTCTCCTTTACTTTATCGTGGACCAAGACCTTCTCTTCATAATTTTCTAGTAAATACTATATTTGAACAGGACCTGAGAATCCGTAATTTCTTATCTCATTCTATTTAATTTCATCATACATATTTATATAGAACCCCGCAAATATATAGACCACAAATAGGGATGAAGACTATAATCGAGAAGAGGGTGCTCCAACCCATGCTGTACACGTTGGCTCATAATTGAAAGCAAAAGCATCTTTATGCCCTTTCTCTTCAACCTTATCGGGGACCAAGACCCTCTCTTAATAATTTTCTAGTAAATAGTAAATTTGAACAGGACCTAGAATCCGTAAGCACAACAGTTTTTTAAAGTTCAGGATGATCTCATAGTGCGCTTTTTCTTAAAGGACGAATTTGATGTGCTTTAGATGTCGGTGGAATTATCATCTGTAACTTAAATTAATTTATAAATTTCTACAATAACACAATTAATACAAGAAAGTAGGAGTTGATATCAAAAACGAATTCTAATTCGCCAATTGTTACGAAAGAAGATAATTAACAGCGGGAGAGTTGTTTAGTTTACATTGCCTCTACCTTTGAAATTATAATTGATGATTGACACAAAAATAATTATTTTACTAATCTTATATTCAATGAGATGCTAAATATTCGTTTTTTCTTATGATTAGCTAATTGAGAACACGTAATTTAATTTACCCTTATTGTAATACAATATAAAATATAATTAAATAATAACTTTAAGAAAAAAGACTATCAAAACAAGGTTCCGCAATAGCATTAAATTTAATTTAGTTAACTGTTTTCATAGAAGTAAAAATTTATGATACAACAAATTAAATTTTTTAGTTGCTATATATGATTAAAAGAATTGAATTTTTATGTATACAAATTTTAATATAGCTAATGATCATTTCGATCAATAAACTAATTCCTCACATTAAAAATCAATCGAAAATAATCAAAAAATAAAAGTATAGAAAAAAACAATCTAATACGTGAATAAATGAAATACTTTATAATTAGATCCGATTGTCTCTCAATCTTCAAAGTTCCAAAAGGGTTCTCACTTTAACCAATAATAAAAGACTTAAGTTAACAATGGTCATTCTTGCAACTATCATCTAGAAAAAGAGAAATTTGAGAAGCTGAAAAATACAGCTGGAAGATGGATGATCTACTCTTTCACGTTTTTTTTTTATAAATCAGTAAATTTTGTAAAGAATTAAAGGAATGTACAATACAAGAGATTAACTGTATGTAATCTCAGAATACACAAAAGATATAAGGAAATTCACTCACAAGACTACCTTACTAGTATGCTCCTCTCCACTTGCCTACCATATTACACAGTAGCCTACCAGCAGGTGTTTACAATCAGACATAATCACACAAGAAACCTAAACTTATCAACACATCAATAAGCAGCCCAGAAACCGCAACATGTCAACACGCAAGGTTGATGAACGAAAGGCACCTATAGTAGGAAATTCCATAGGACAAGTTTCTCAAAATCGGAGTTACCCATCAAAGTGCCATGTTTCCTGAGAAGTCTTAGGATAGACTGTTGTTCCCTTTGGCTATGTGCTCGTCCTCGAAGAATAGATGCTGAGAAAATGGCTATCTGAAAACACAACAAACTGCATCATAATGTTAGTGCATTAGTGATTTAATTACCTGTCATTATGTTTGGGTTGAGAAGCTCCATAATTTGGAAGATCACCCTGGTTTGTAAATTCTCCACCTCCATGGCTACATCCTTAAAGGTTTTTTAGTTCCTTTCGGACCAAATATGGTAAACAGTCGTAAACAAAAGAATAGGAAAGAGGTTACTGTGTGGAGAGGTAGGTGAAACCAATTGAGGATAGATTGAAGGCTTAATGGGTTGGGAAGGAGGATTTGGAAGTAGTTGAGGCAATGGGTCCATATTGAAGTAGAAAAGGTGCATTGAAAAAATAGGTGCTCAGTGGATTCAAGGTCCGAGAAACATAGGGAGCAATGGTTAGGAGTATAGAGAAATAAAAGTTTATCCCTTGTTTGAAGTTTGTTAAAGACTGCTAACCAAAGAATGAAAGAACATCTTGGGCTGCAATTTTTGGACCAAACCAGATTATGCCAAGATACTTGCTGGGTTGGGGATTGCAAAAGTTTATAAGCTGATCTAATGGAGTACTTTTTTTAAGGGCTAGGTAACCATTCCAAATAATCCGGGGAATTGCTTGGTTGGTATTGAAGGGGTTTAAAATTTCTCATTATCGCTATAGGAAACTCCTGCCACCGCCACTCATTATTCCTGATAATGTCGGAAACTGTAGCTGTCATAGGCATACACGACCCATTTATCTCCCTTGGTGTTAAGAAGTTCTTTAGGATTCCCCTCGGATGCCAAGGGTCCTGTCATAAGAGTGTGGAACGACCATTGCCTATCCTAAATCTGAATTGGGTGCCCAATGTGTCCCTTATATTTAAGAGTTTCCTCCAACTCCATGAACTACTATTGGTAGGTTATGCATTCCAAAAAATTTTCCTTCTCAAAATGATTATATGCACCCATTTAACCCACAGAACATCTCGATCATAAAACAAAAACCAGATCCTCTTTCCTAACAAGACAAAGTTCCAGGTTGGCAAATGTTTGATCCCTAACCCCTTCCCTTTTCGGCCTAGTAAGGTCACTCCATTTAACTTTGGATTGAGAGTGGATATCCACCCTCCCGGACCAAATAAAATTCCTAAGTTTAGCGTCTATATCCTTAAGGACAGACGACGGGAGAATAAAGTGAGAAGCCTAATACACTTGGAAAGAAGAAAGGACAAATATCACTAATTGTAATCTACCCGTATAAGAGAGGTTCTTATGAGTCCATTTGTTAACTCTCACATCAATCTTGTCCAATAAGGGTAAGCACTCTCTCCTCGATAACCTACCGGTAATGAGAGGGACGCCTAAATACTTAATGGGGAGGGATCCTTTCCTAAGGCCTAACATTAGTTCCATTTGATTGGACAAGTGCTCCATGTCATGAGATAGAAAGAATTGACTCTTGGAAGGATTCATATCCATTCCTGAAAATCTAGAGAAGGATTGTAGACAATTGAGCAGGGTCTGAGTTGAGCCTATGTCAACATGCCAAAATAAAAGTAGATCATCAGCGAATAAGAGATGAGTGAGTTTAAGGGTCTTGTATCTCCAGTGGTATTTGAAGGAAGGACTTCGAACTATGCAATCATTCAAGCTCCTGAAAAAAAACCTCCTTACAGATGATAAAAAGGAAAAGCGGTAAAGGATCACCTTGTCTCAATCCTGATTGACCTTTGAAAAATTTGGAAGGTGATCCATTGATCAGAATAGAGTACGAAGAGGATGAAATGCACTCTTGGATCCAAGCGTTGAACTTAGTAAGAAGACCTATAGCTTCCAAAAGTATTGATAAGGAAATCCCAATGGATGGAATCATAAGCTTTTTGAAGGTCAATTTTGAAAGCACATCGCTTCTTATTAGTGGGCAGGTGATAGTTCTTAAAAATTTCTTAGGCTAACAAAATGTTATCCCCAATTCTCTGATCCTTGATGAAGGCACTTTGGTTAGGACTAATAATGTGAGGAAGAATGTCGCGAATCCTATTGGCAATGATCTTGGCTATCACCTTGTAAAGCATGTTGTAACAAGAAATAGGTCTATAATCTACCACTGTGGAGGGGTTAGCTGTTTTAGGAATGAGAGTAATAAAGGTGGAATTGATCTCTTTGAGAAGTTTTCTATGTTGGAAGAAATCTTGGATGGCTCTAGTGATATCTCCCCCAATAATGTGCCAAGTTTGTTTAAAGAAAAATCCATTAAACCCATCCGGACTGGGAGCCTTATTAGGGTTGAAAGAATTGAACACGTCTCTAATCTCTTGAGTGGAAACTTCAGCTGTAAAAGATTGAGAAAGGTGGTCAGGTAAAGCTTGAGGAAACAGATTAACCACAAATTCCTGTGAAGGAGGAAGGGACTTTTGGCCACCTATAGACTTTTGAAAGAAATCAAAGAACTGATCTTTTATCTCATCATGCCTAACTATCCTTCTCCCATTACCTACTACAATAGAATGAATGTTGTTGCGGTTTCTGTTGGCAATGAGGGATTTATGAAAAAAAGTTGGTATTTCTATCCTCTTCCTTTAACCACTTGATCCTAGATGCCTATTTAAAGAAGGACTCTTGATTGTTTAAAGCTCTAATGAATTCATGAATGGCCTCTACTTCCTTAACAAGCAACACATTCGACTTAGGCAAATGTCTCAACTGATCTTGAATGACATTGAGATTCTTTTGACAACGCCAGACTCTAACATTAACATCACCAATCTATCCAGAATTAAGAGCTTTGAGGGTTTGTTTGACCCTTTTAAGTCTAGTCACTACACAAAACATAGGAGACCCCTAAATATGAGAGGACCAGGCTTCCTCAACTAACTGAAGAAAAGTTGGCTAACAGGCAAGAAAATTGGAGAATCTAAAAGGAGAAGCTCTTTTTTGTATGGAATAACCGAATCTGACCTCCACTGAAGAATGATTTGAAATGTGCGGATAATGAATAACGCTATACGAGGTAGGAAAATTTCAACTCCAAGCTGAATTAATGAGGGTCCTGTCTAACTTCCTAGCAACATAACTGTCCCCACTTTGTTTGTTAGTCCAAGTGAAACAAGGACCACTGGAGTTGAGATCAAGCAATTCATTGCTATCAACACAATGCCTAAAGTCACTTAAACTTGTGAGAGCAGATTGACTAAGAGGATCTGCCTCATGCGGGAAAAGAATAGCATTAAAGTCTCTCGCAATTAGCCAAGGCATAGAGGACATGGTGGGTCTAATATTTGATAGATGTGTCCAAAGGTTCTTCCTATAAATGTAGTTGTTAGACCCATAAACACAAGTGACTAGGAGAGGAGGGGCATTGGTTCTGGAAGTCAATTCTACATACACCAACTGATCAGTAGAACTTAGGATTTTGCAGAGGTAACTATCCGGGTTCCAAGCTACCACTATTCTAGCATTTGGGCCATAATCTAAATTGCTATAAAAGGTCCACCTAGGCAGCAAGGAGGAGCAAACCTTATTCAAATAAGAGGGAGACCTAATCCTAGATTCGAGCAAACAAATAAAAGCCACAGACAGTCGCTTAAGATAAGCATGTATAACTAATTGTTTTTTGGGGTCATTCATCCCCTAACATTCCAAAATACAAAATCCATAAATCTATAACGAAAGCAACTCCTACTTTTGCTTTTTCCTAGGTTTCCTACCTTTTTTCACGGTAAACTCCCCCTCTACCCCCCCTCCAACATAACTAGGACTATCAGACACCAATTCAATGTTAGGAGAGGGAAGGTGTATACCAACTTGACCTATGGCAGGGGCCATCGGATCCTCAAGGTTGCCATTTGGAACATCTTGGTCGATTTGTTCCTTACATTGTATTGGGGAATTTGTAGCATTGGAAAATTGGTCCATAAGTTGATTCATACCCACTATGTGCTCCAACAGTAGAGGACTTAATCCTTTATTAGGTTCTGCAGAGCTAGTGGGCTCCTTTGCCTGGTGGCTGGGCTTGCCTGATTGCATCTCCACTCCTTGCTGCTCCTAGTTATTAGGTTGGAGCCCTTTATCTTTCATCAACTTATGGTGTTCACTAGTGTTGAAAACTCTCCTTTTCGGAGGCCATTCCTTCTTCTGGAAACTCTGGTTAGGCTTCCACTCATACTCTATTTGTATCCCTTTAAAAGTTCTCTCCTAGTCCTCATTATATGTAGCGAGTTGAAAGGAGGTAGGCCAGCTTTTTCGTAGCTCCATTTCTATACATATCCTAGTATAAACAATTCGGGCCATCTTAACAGTATGCAAATCCACGAGTAGTGGGTGACCAATCGCACTCGTAATGCGACCCAGCCCTTCGGTGGTCCAGTACTCAACCAGGACGTTATAAAATCTTGCCCACACTGGGGCACACTGCACTACCTTCTATTCGTCCCCATTCAAACTCCACTTCTTCAGAAATAAAGGTTTGCTTTGGATGTGCCAAGGGCCCTTTTCCAGTACTAACAGTACTCCTAACTCAGATTCAAACTTAAATAGAAAATTGTTGGAGCTAGTGATTAGAATCTCCTTCAATCCATACTCAGCCCAGGATTTGTTCAAAGCACGTTGTACAACAAGGAAAGCAGGTCTCTTACCGATGAAGAATCTAATCAAGGCAAACCGAAAGTTTGAAGCTCCTTGCACAGCTAACTCTGGAGGGGGGATAACAAAAATTTTGTTGTCATTGATCTCCGGTGGGTAGCAAGCTAAAGAGGTGTCGGTTGAAAGTTCTGTTATGCCATTTGCAACCACTGACTTCCAAGATCTGGTAATCCTATTTTCTGCTCGAGCAGGATTAGCTTCGGGTGTTGTTGTCCTGTACGACGCGTCGCTGCCATCGATGCCTAGAGATGTAGAATCGGTCTAAAAAGGTTTTAGGGGGGGTTTGGGGAGGGGTGGTGACATCTAGGATGTGGGGAAGGTGTTTGGGTCTGTGTTGGGGTTGATATTTTGGTTGTGATTTAAGGTTTGATTGGGGACATTTGGGGTTTTAAGGTGTGAAGGCGGTTTAAGAAGGGGAAGCGGAGACAGAGGGGATCGGAGTTGGTGTGGGGAGGGAGATGAAGCCATAGAGAGGGGAATCGCTACCGTGGATCTCCGAAGTTCTGAAGCTCTCGCACCTCTATCGCACGCTCTCTCTGCTAGAACTTTGAGAGAGGGAGAGAGAGAAGACTTTGTGAGTGCGTTAAAGGTAGAACCTTTAAGAGTTTCAGTATTTTATTGTTGATATCTATCCCAAATAAATGAAGCTCAAAGTGATGTGATTGAGATCGGGAAGCGTTATTAATTGGTGAAAGCAAGAGAGATTGGAGAGAAAAGCAGGAAGAGGACGAAGATTTACTTTTCCTTTAGTATGTGATCTCTAAATATCTTTTCTCAACATTCTTAGGTTTTAGTGTGTGAAATATTGCCAGAGAGATTGGAAAGAGAAGCAAAGGTTAGGAGAGTTATTAATTGGGTTGATAGGTTTCTCAGTTAAGAGACTACCAAAATTTATTACATGTTAAATAATATATTGAACCGAACGAGTGATATCTGCCTTTTTTACTCAGAAAGAAAGATAAACCAAGTTATGTCTACTGTTTATAGGGAGAGTTTAATGGAATAAATTGGGCCACCAGATAAACTTAGATTGATAGATCTAGGACATGTTAACGACAACAACGACTATCTATTCACGCTTAGTATATAGTAATTAATAATGCATTATAATGAAAGTTAAGACTTTAAAGGTAGACTCATAAATCTTTTAAATTTTCAATGAAAATTTTTCAACTCTTTCGTACAATCTAGATAAGAAATTATATTTTTCAAATTTTATATTCTTTATTTAATTTTTAAAATTTTAATTTTAAATTACTATTTTTTAAAAAAATTACTATTTTATTCTTAAAATTAATAAATTTATGTAATCTCACTAATAAATTATATTTGTGAAAATTTAGATTCTTTATTTATCTCCTTATATTTTAATTGAAAATTTTTTAAATTATTATTGTTAGAATCTAATTATTATTTTTATCATAAATTTGAGTATATATTTTGCTTAAAATAATTAAGAATGTGTTAAAAATAATATTTAAAATATAAAGAAATATATTTAAAGGACATTAAAAAGGAAATCAAAATAAACTTAGAGTCTTTTATACTGAATTTCTTTAAATATGCTTCAACTTTTATAAGTTTTTAAATAAATTATAATATCGAAATGCAATTAATTTTTTTAAAATTTATGTTAGATTCAATCTTAGTTTAAATTATTAGATTTATAATTAGTTTATTATATATTAATAGACATTATTAGTCATTTTTATTTTAATAAGATATTTTATTTTATACTATATTTTTACTTATTCTTATAATTTTTACTTCTTATTTATTATATACCAGTTTTATAGCAGTTTAATATGAGTTGAACATTTAAATCTTAAACCTTTTTTGGCTAGTTCTATGTCTGGTCCTATTTTTAAAATATTGTATTTAACTTGTATAAAGCTATAATATATTATTTAAGACTGAAGTGCAATATGGAGACTCCAATGTCAACCCATCTAGTAGTTTTAATAAGGATTTCATAATACATTAAAATTAAAATTAATTTTAGGTTATATTATTTTACCTCTAGTAATTTCAGAATTATAAGGTTTTACTAATAGCGACCGAGTTGAAGAGTGTCATTAAACTCGTATTTTACTTAGGTAATACAACTTTATTTAGAGTTGAGAAATGTTATCAACTTCTACTTTGTTAACTTGTAAAGCAGTTGTCATTTATTGTATAACTAGAATAATCTGACTAAGGAACTTGACGAAAGAAATTCATGTAAAATAAAAGAGTTTTTGTTAACAAAGAACCCTTTATCTCATGAATGCATTATGCATTATGAGTGTGTTGGAAACATGGTGGTGCAACTTAACTATGTAAAGTTTAAAGACCATATTATTGATACTTTCATTAAGGCATTCAATTATGTTACTTTCAAAGCATTAAAAAGCTTGTTTGGAGTGAATAAAAGTCATCTTTAATGGTTGGTGTTTAGATGCATAATTAAAATTAATACTTGAAGACAAACATGACTTTAATAAAAGTAAGTATGCGTGAATTAAGTTGAATATATGAATAATTACAAATTATATTTATTGAAATCCAAGAGTTAAGTATCTTAATTATATGTTAATATATGAATATGAAAAGAATATTGTACACTACAAGAAAAGTATAAATTAGCGACGAAAAATTACCGACGGTAAAAAAACCGTTGCTAATTATCGACGGAAATCATATAGCCGTTGAAAAAGTTGTCTGGAAAATTTTTGATTAGTGACAGACTAACTACTGTCAGCAAACAAAGCGGGAAAAACTAGCGGAGAATTGAAGATTTGACAATACCGACATAATATTAGCAACGTAAAATTTTGTTGGTAAATTTTAAACCAATACATTGTTGTCTCCTTATGATTAAACGTTATTAACTTAAACAAAATGACGTCGTTTGGATTTAGCACCAAACGATGTCGTTTTGTTCTGGTTTAAAGAAAGACACAGCTGACCCCCTACAATCAGGTTTGGATTGATTTTCTTCTCCTCCCTCCCGCGTCATCTCCTCTCCTTCGGCGATGTCGGAAGCTCATCCTCTTTTCCCACGGTTGTTGCATTTTTGCGAGGTATATTGCAAATGATTTAGGTTTTCTGTTAAGTAATTTTGTTTGTTTATTTGATTTGTTTGGTATGTTTGAGTAATTTGTGAATGGGTAAGAAGAATTAAGGTTGAAATGTTAGTGTTAGAAGGTTGAGTTTTGAAATTTTGTTGTGATGTTGCAAAGGTTGTTTGATGCATATTAGGTGTTTGTTGAAATGCCTCTTCTTTGTTGTGATTGTTTTAGTTAGAAGATGAAGTTGGTTAATTCTTCCTAATAGGCGTCCTTAATTGTTTGGTTTGATTTGATCCATTTTAAATTACACCTAATAGTTCTTTAAAAGTTAATAATGGTTTTGCATTGTGTAAATGCATAAGGATGGTTAGAAATATGTTCTAAGTTAAGAGATGATACATATAAATGGGAGCCTATTTTTAAAAGGTAATGTACGTAGTAGCAGATGGTAATTGGTCATGAGAGGATAAATAAAAGTTGAATGAGGAAAGGGTTAAAACATGGATGTAAAAGGATTATTTATGTGGTTTACATGCATATAACTAAGGGATTAAACAAATTTGTGAAACTTTGTGGGGTAAGACTAGTGTGATATGGATTGTATAAGAGTGAATAAGTCTTAAGAGCGTATTACCTTGGAGGTTAATTTGGGGGTTGTAGGAAGTGAATATGGAAAAGGTTCAACATAAAGCTAGAATGTTGATTTAAGTATGAATTAGTTTATAGGAAAAGTGGTGGTATAATGAGTGAACTTAGTGAACTTAGACAATGAGTCTTTGAGAGAATCAACTACCTTCATGCAACTTTGCATTCTCATACTTTAAAGTGTCTAAGTCATGATTATCATCCTTTATATACTCGCTAACTTTTCTAATTTTTATTAATATCCTTTATTTGTTTGTAGAAATATGATTAATTATAACAATAAAAATTATAATTACATAATAAAGGTAAATATTCATTAGCTTACTCTTTTTTCCTTGTGGTTTTAGTGACGTAATGTCAAACCTTGTGGATCCTAATTGTCTAGGTCTTGTAATTAGACGTTTACCAATCAATATTACTCAACATTGATCCTAATTGTCTAGGTCTTGTAATTAGATTTTTCTAATTTTTATTAATATCCTTTATTTGTTTGTAGAAATGTAATTAATTATAATATTAAAATTTCTGATTACATAACAAAGGTGAATATTCATTAGCTTTTACTCATTTGTCCTTGTGGTTTTACTGATGCAATGTGAAACCTTGTGGATCCTAATTGTCTAGGTCTTGTAATAAGTTGTGAACAATTTTGTTCTTGATTATAGGAACAGATTTGTTGGCAATATTTATATTTTGAAGGAGATTGAAGAGAAGCTTTAGCAGGTATTCAAATGACATTCAGTGGCTTTACATTTTTTACAATGTCAACAATGAATTTACTAACATTTTAATCGAATTTGTATCAGTTTCTATAATTGTCATTCTAGCTTCGTCATCATCTTCTTTCATGTACTTCAGCAAGATCCTTCTGCGGGTCGATTGAGGTAAATGAAATTGTTTCTTACTATAATTTTTTTGAACAAAGTCAAATTTAAGTATTTGTTTGCGGCTTAAACTTCCCATTTGAACATATTACATGACTGAATTAATTTGACTTGCATGAACTGAAACTTGTTTATAGTATGAACTTCAGTTTATGTGTGAATTAATATAGGACGATTTTGAATTATATTATTGTTCCAATTACCTTAATTATGTGAATCTGTTATTTCATTGATGCTCTCCTAAATGATGATATTCTGTTTACTTTTTATTTGTGCATTTTTACATGGTTGTTTTTTTAGTAAATTGTATATGTTAAACTAATTTATTAAAATAAGTATTCATATTTATATGAATACTTATTTTATTAGGCATTAGTACATATTTAATAACCATTAAATATCAAACTTTTAACAATAATTCTCTTCTGAAATATATGTCAGAACGAGAACTTGCTATATTGATTCACAAGTCTTATCTTAGAAGTTTTGTAATCTTTTGCTAACATTAATGATACTAACTATGGATTTACTATTTTAAATTAAGAGTTTTCCATAAATGAGTTTCCGGGATAGATCTTGGATGTATAGACAATTAACCCTTGATGGTTTCATTAATCCTGAATTTGTTGAGGGAGTTGAAGCTTTTATTCATTATGAATATTCTCATCCTGCATATATGGATGGGTCAAAGATCAGATGTCCATGTAAAAAATGCAAACACAAATGTTTCCTTATTATTGATGAAATTAATGGGCATTTGCTAAGAAAAAGATTTATTCCCAATTATTTTGAGTGGACACGACATATATGGCTGTGTTAGGTGATTTTATTTGTTCAACATGAGGGAAATATCATAAATATAGAGAAAACTCTACCAAAATTTTTATAAAATGTAGTTCACATCTAACAATTTAGGTTAAATATGCAGGAAAAGTCTATGGGCATGAGGCCTACACCTACTCAGTTATTTTTGCACACTTACACGAAGAAGCATGACAGTGTGACATTCGTCAACAACTGATGTAAAGAACTGAATGTATGTGAAATTAATGCATTATTATTATTTCTTAACAATAATCCCTTACTAATGTAAACATTGCTTCCTAACAGAACCAAATACAAGAAATCATTCAGCGACAGTCTCAGGAAGAACAACCTGTTAATGAGACTCAGACGTATCTTGATGCTATGGGTAGTAGGGACCATCATAGAAGGATATTCGGGCTAGGTTCATTTACGAACACATATTATTCGCAATCCTCCATGTCCAGTATAGTAACGTCTACTAGACCAATGCAAACCAATGAAGTCACTAAGCTTCGGACCATAGTGAAAACATTGTTGGAGCAGATAACTCAACTAAGACATGAGATGGAGTAGTTGAAGGGGAGGGGTAGTACCTCAGAACACCCACGATCACCAAGATATTAGGATTATTGTAGTCATTTGCTTCCAATTACAAAGACTTATTATATACGCTATAATGTTTTTATTATCAATTAAGATTCTATTTTAAAAAATTAAATGTATAAACAAATAAATTTATTATGCATAGATAATTCATAACTGTTGAAATTATGCATTTATCATAAGATCATGAAATAATTTTTTAAAAATAAAATTCTTACTTTTAATTACTGACGAAATATATAAGATCGTTGTAGAAAACACTATATTTACCGATGGAATTCCTTAAACCGTCGGTAAATTGTTCGATATTTACCAACCGTTCTTCTTCTTCCATCTGTAAAACTTTTGCGATTATCTTAACTACGGTTTACCGACGGAAAAACTAGCCTTCTGTATAATTTACTGACGGTTATATCTATCTGCCAGTATATTTTACTGACGGAAGAATACTTAAAAAGTCCGTCATTAAAATTACCTACAACCGTATTAACAACACTGTTGTCCGTCGTTTTATTCCATCCAAAATTATTATTACCGACAGAATTCTTCCGTTTACCGCTGGTTTTTTTCGTCAGTAAACTACAGATTTCTTGTATTGGTAATATCAAGAGTTTAAATGTAATGATTTGGTTACTATATATATATATATATATATATATAGTACTATATATATGTACATATATATAATCCTATAATGTAAAGTAAAATTAGGAGTTTAGTGTTATTTAAATGAAAAGGTATTTTGTTAAATTTTAACTCGCCTTATAATTTCTATTTAAAACAATCCAAATATATAATAATTATTTATTATTTATTATTTTATTTTATTTTATCTTAATAATGTATTTATTATTTATAATAATAATAATCAATGATAACTTTTGAAATAAATTGTTAATGATCAGGTGACAATTTAAAAAACTTAAATATTAAATACTTTTAAATAAACTTATACTTTTAAATAATTTTCTACCTTTAACACTCATCTCTTAGGAACCAGCTCGTCATATCGTTGACAAGACAAGACGAGATATGCCCCAGTAAAACGTGGATCTAAACTTGGAATCCGGCGATAGAAATCGTTGGACTGAGGCGGGGGATGAGAGGAGGACAATCAAACAGCATCTAGAGAAACATCCAAACTCTGTCAAATTAAGCTTCCCTCGTGGTGCTCCATATATATGCACTAAATGTTAAGTCGTTTAGGGACTGGGAGGGTTGTATGCGTGCATGACAGAGAGCTTACTAAGTGGTCCAGTCCAGGCCTTAAGCTGAGCCTCACTCTTGCCATCTAGGGGCAACGTGGGTACATAATTTGGATGGCAACTCATGGAAATGTTTCTTTAGGACTCTAGTGGTTCGAAACAAACCTAAAAACACACACTTGAAATGCATCCTAAACTTTCTTTTAATTCAAAGTCAAGTTGATGTGATAAAAAGATGGCTTATCTTAATTTTACGCCTATAGTGGTCTGTTCTATAGATTCTTTGGACTTTGCTTTGTTCAAGTGTGTTGGTTTTGTGTTGGTGTTTCATCTGTACAGCAAGGTCGTGGTGAGCTTGTAGACTCTTTGTATATCGATTTTATTCAAGAAAGACGAATCTAGTTTTAGGATTGCCTGTGACCATTCTGATTCCAATTCGATACAACACAAGTAAATGTGTCTATTGACTTATATTAAAATTTCATATAATTCATATATTTTTAGAAAAACATATTCGTGTGGTCAAACCTTCTATTCCAGCTTTACAATAATTTATAGAAAAATGCATAAAGTAACAGACAGCTTTAGACTGGTAATTTTCAATGTTTCTTCACAACCAAACATCCCACTTCAATTGCAAACACAACAGTGCAGGAACATACAGTTCCGAGTTATACATACATGCATGACAAATTAAACACTTCAACATTATCCTGAAAGAGAAGAAAAAAAAGGGGAAAAAAGAAACATGTCTATAAAATCAGGTACGCCACGAAAGGTTCATATTGCTAGACCTGCGAGAAACAAATTGAGACAAAATATTAACACCCCTTCTTGTGTAGAACTTGATAAGTATAGGCAAAATGAACATGAAAAAGTGACATAAATATGTATGTATCTATCAGTATAATTTTCTGAAGCGCGATTTCTAGCTGATCAACAATGGCCATGGATGCTCACTGAAAGTGAAAGGAAGGCAAGCTTCAGCTTCCTCCTATTCACCAGAAGCAGAACTCAAATGCAAACTCGCAAATGTTACACAGTGAAGAAAAAGCTGAAAGGTCTGGTGGTCAAATTTGGGCCACTTTGACATCAGGGATTATAGGTCCCATGGGAGTTATAAAAAATGTGGCTGACGCTTGACACACCCAATGATTGGATATGTTTAATAAAGCATGATAGTGGGTATGGCAATTTGTGCAGGTTCATCGGACATAACACATGCTTTAATGATTTGTTGTATATATTAAGCAGATGCTTAATACATGAAGATTTGCTAAACTTTACATTACATATAGAGTGTCTTAATGTTGGAAAAGAAAAAGCACGGAGTGCTCGTTTGGGGTACTGATAACCAGAGATTTACTGATGTAACAGTTCTGGAAAAACCTAAGTTTATAATGATAAGATCAAACTTGGCAGTCTAAGATAACTACTACCTTGACCAGTTCGAAGCAAGGAGACAGACTCAGATGTTTCCTCATTGATAGCTTGATTTTCCACATATCCAGGCTTGTTTTGGTTGCCAACTTCAAAGAGTTTGCCTTGAAGGTCAGGATGAATTTTTCTCTTCAACATTTTCCTCATCAACTAAACATCAGAATGTATTGAAAATTAATTAATTAGCAAGATATGGCATTGCCACCGACCAGCGAGAAGTTCTTGCCGGTATCTAGGACTAGGAGGATTAAATGAAGAGAAGTGTCAGAAAAATCGATTATAAGTCGGTATTTAAGCATACCCTCGGGCCTCAGGGTACAACTACTCACCTGATTTATTCTTTTCTTGGGACGCAAGTCCTCTCGAACGTGAGGCAACACCTTCTTGGCAAAGGAGAGGCCATTCTTTGCTCGATCAACAGGCTTTTTACCTGGATTGAGCTCTGTTTCAATGAACTCTGGCTTCTTCTTGATCATTTCAGAATCTGCTTGAAATAGTTCTGCTAGTGTTATTCTTTCTCCTTTCTTTCTCCTTTGATCGATCTCATAGTAAGCCGAGTTGAGTCTCGAGTTTGCAAAAGAGTTATGTCCAATATCGTCATATTTGTTCTCCAATGTTGTGAAAATCAAAGGTTTCAGCTCTTCATCTTCAACAGTATCGTTGTCACCATCAACATGCACATTGAGTTGGTCTTTTCCATCTTTCGGTTCTTCGTTTTCTTCTTCCTCTTCTTCAACTTCTTCTTCCTCGTCACTTTCCAGGGTAAAATATTCCTTCTGACGAGTGGTGATATTTTTCAGAGGATCGAAACCTAATGCTGCAATTGTTAGAATGCCTTCTTTCCAACCCCCAAGCACGTCAACCAGTGCCACTTGCTTCAGCAATGCTTGCTTCTCAGCACCATTGGTAACGAATTCAGCTTTCTTCACACTTTGAGCTAACCCTTCTGTAGCAAATTCATAAACCTTTGATTTATCTTTTCAACACTCGAGTAAATGTACATAAAAACATGGATTTACAGTTCCTAAAGTCAAATTACAGATAGAAAAGATTGTTACATAAACAACAATAGTTTGTCCTTAACCTTCGTTAATACTAACCTTTGATGGAACCATGATGGAACCTCCTCTGTACCCAGTTGAAGATCTGTTGCCAAGAAGTAAAATAATTAACAAAATGATGTACAGTACAAGTGGCATTGTAGATGAAAGAAAGACAACCATTAAACCTCAAGTTAAAACATTGGAAGTGAGACAATATAAATTAATGTACTGCTTAATTCTAACCTTCATCTTTCTCAACAAGTTCTTGGCAGAATGGAATATTGATACAAAGGGAAGGGTCAAAGCTATTAAAATGAGGAAAATTGCTAATGCAGAAGGGACTGTAGGGCCATGTACTGATGGAGGTCTTAGGAGATGACAGATGTTCAAAGAATAGTGGGGCTTGAAAATATATAGGCATGGCATGTGTGAGGATCCACAATGTTGGGTCTCTCTGGCATGATCGATGTGTCGAAATTCCTGAATATGATATCTGCACTGAAATTGTAATCTCACCCACTGGTGTTGTATGCTAGCTATATAGAGAGTGGAGAGCAGCTTAATTCTTTACCCAAATTACAATACGTAATCTCCTTGTAAGGATTCGTAGTTTCGCCATAGCTGATCTGCAGGCTTCTGCTGCGTGTTGTCCTTCCTCATTCTACGAAGAGTAACATATGTCAAGTGGAGTTTTCACTTGCCATCTCTTTCGCTTCCCCATGTGAGAGTTCAGGCCCCTGTAGATATTTGGATAATTTCTAGTGGGGAGCATTCATTACACTAACTTTTCCTCGTCTTTTGGCTTTTTTGTATTTAGCATGAAGAGTCTAGACCTATTCGTTTAGGAAGCTCAATGCAATACTTTTCCTTTACAAGTGAAGGTGTTAATTAAGGATACTTGCTGTTAAGTATATTATCAAGTTACAGGATGAAGCACCCTCTAGTACAAGTTCTTACGTATCTATCGCCTTAAACCGGTAAAATAGCATATGAAATGAATCATTTGGTGTCCCCAATAATGTATGTACTCAACAAAACTTAATGTATCGTCCAAGTGCAAGGCACGAAACTCACTCCAACTGATAATGAATACAGCTAAAAATTGTTTGGGATATTAGCTACAGTTAGCTGGATCCTGATGGTTCTTAGGCAAGAATCAAAGCTTTGCTGCCATGTCTAGGAAAGTTGTACACAGGAGTTGGAAAGCATCTACAAGCTAAACAGACAACTTTCTGCAGCTAAAAACCTTGAATTAAGGACATCCTTGGCATTGGCACGCTTTGTTTGTACGCTTTCAGAATCGCCAAGCTTTGAGAAACAATTATTGAGGTCCAGACCGGCCAGGGAAGACTACATAACAACATCGTAGCTCGAAGCTAACCCACCATTTACGACAGTCGGTTGTTAATAACTAGGTAGAAATATATGTTTGCTTAAGGTTGAAAGTCCAACTATCATCCTGGTTTTTCATTTCAGTCTTTCAGAATCCAAAACTGCTTAATTGGACGAAAGTTTAAGAATATTTCTCAAGGAGAAAACTCACCAACGTTTTTTAAAGATTAATATGTTTAATGTTGATAACCGACTTAAATTCACCAATTACTTAAGCATTTTCCTTTAAATATTAATATGTTGTCTAGTCATGGAGGAAAATTCAAATGAACTCTAAAAACTATCAGAATGCATGGAGAACATGGGAACTGTACGCTTGTAGATGTGGTTACTAAAAACCTATCGTCTCCAACACCTCAAAGACTGGAAGCTTTGGATTCTTGTTAAAGCAAGCTGATGATTTAATACTTCAGTGAGATGTGGGGCTATGGCTACAAAGTCATGTACTCTTTAATGGTCCTTCCAGATTATACAGCCAAAACCTCTTTCTGGGTGACAAACAAAAGCAAATTTAGGGAAAAAGAAGAATGTGTTATCTTGAAAGTTACTGTGCACATTAGCATGTCTGGTGCTGAAAAGATTCATATGGTCCATGTTTCCATCATAATTATATTCAACCTTTTCTTTTTTATTTTCTTGTTTCTCATCTCTAGCCAATGAATTTATTGCCCCACCCACTAACTTTGGAAAAGTTCATAATAACTTAACATCAAAGGAAGATGTCATCATTTATACTAATAACAAACTTTTTATGGACAAGCAAAGATTAACATTCCTATGGATTGTCCAAGGTTTACATTTCAATAAATAAGGGTAAGTGACATTCTTTTAGAGAGTTTTATAAAGTTTATGATCCATGGTTTAAAAACTAAACAGAAAGTTAAATCGGTAAAACAAGAAATTTAAGGTTTAAAATATTTAACTAGTATTAAACAATTATAAAATAGCTTAAATATTAAATAAATTTAAAGAATTTGAAATATGATTGAAAGAAATTGTCTTTACTTATCAAAAAATTTGAAATTTAATTAAAATAAAAAATTGTTAAATTAAAATTAATTGATTTATTTTAGTTTATAAAAACTTATTAATTTACAAAAATTGATTGATTAATTAATAAATTATTGGATTTTTAACAATAAAAGTTATTAAATAAATTAAACCAAAAATTTAGACAATTCAAGATTTTTACAATTGAATTTTTTAATTATTATTTATGACTGATAAATTGATAATCTGAATATTACGTATATATATGGTAAAGTTTTCTTCTTCTTTTTACACTTTAATCTTTTAAGTACTTTTAAGGGATATAAAACCGGCAATTTGTGGTTTCCTGATTCCAATTATTGATGAAGAAATCTATTCAATTTGTGGTTTCCTAATTCCTATTATTGATTAGTAATGCCATTTAATGCTTTTTATCATAATTGACAAAAGAAGCTAAAATTCCCAAAAGAAAATAAAAATATGTTGTAGACTAAAGAAGAAGATAGTTAAACCACCAATACCATACATGTTGGATGATTTTTTTTCATAGAATAGAAATTATATTCAAAATTAAAATTGATTACATAAAAATATAATATATACATATCGTCTGGTATATATTTATGCAGAATTATCAAATTGAAAAGTACAATTTACTAATATGACTAATTTCTTAGGGACAATGGACCAATTATTAGGAAATTATAAGGCATGCATAATCGTGTCTGTTGTCTTCTCGTTTTCAAAAAGAAAAAGGGGTTTTGCTTAATGAGTACAGGTCCACGGCACGACCTCCTGTTTTAACGGGAGCCATCAGTTGTGATTGAGCAATTACTATCAATGGAAATGGAATCTATTTCCACCTGCACATGGAACCATCCCCAGCAGTAGGCACCAAGACGGACCCTCTTTACCCACAAAAGGTTTGGTGATTGTTGCTTTTCTTGCAGCCCACATTGTAACTTATACAGTAGTTAATTAAGAACATTAATGATCATTGAAAGAACTGAATTTCAACAAATTATTAAAATCTTGGAATCAACATCAAAACGGTGTAGTTGATATTAAAGTTGGTAATATTTGTTATTATAATTTTTTTTAAAAGAAGCTTGTTCAAATGAAATGTGTTTTCTATATTATGGCTTCTTTCTAAATACACTTTCTCTCCTAGAAGTTTGATTCTTGATTAATGTAAGTCACAGTCATTTGGAAAGATAAGTATGTTCTACACTTACCTCTTCATGAGGATCATATGTATCAAAAAATCTTGGACTGTAGATCCTACTTGAGGTCTAAGTTATAGAGAAAATATTGGTCAGTTTAGATTTCTAAAAGACAAGTCTTGAGAATTGATGCCTTAAACAGAGAAGAATGACTTATGTCTCAGTTGACATATCTGAAATTTAAGCTACATTCAATCTTTGTTTATCTTTGATTTCTTATAAAAATATGCTCTATAAGTCACTTGATTGGCATATAGGTTGAAAACCTATGATGCGGCTACCTTAAGGCTTCTCAATGAAATATTCCACGAGCCTAGGAGTCATAGCAAGCAGAACCTTTCTCGATTAATATGGTCTAACAGTGTCATGTACATTTGGTTTGTGTTATTTCTGTACGTCTTCTAACCAAGGGTAGCCTAGATGTGGTTTATGTTATCCCCATATGCCTTCTAAGCAAAGGACAAGTGATGAGTGATTAAGTTGAGATGAACTTAAGAATCTAAGCTTACTAAAGTATAAAACCAACTTAAGTTATTAACCCAAGTTATTTCTCACTAAAACTATTTTAACATATATAAATATATAATCTCTTAACTATTAAATTTAATAAATTATTAAATGTATATAATAATTTATGTTTTGAGTTAATCACTTGACAAGTTAATGATTCAAAACTAAATTATAAATTTAATTATTATTTACAAATTCAACATTTTTAACCTATTATTTATAATTTATTATAATAAAAATTAATTTTTTAATTACGATCAAACCTATTGCCTTTAAGTCTATAAGTATAGTTCGGATACATTTTATCTTATAGTCTGATAGATGGGACCCCGAATGGCACGCAGAAAAAGTATAACAACCAATTAGCCAAAACAATACCTTTGAAAAGACCATCGACTAACTAAAGTCGGATTGTAGGCTACCGTAGTGTCTAGTAGATTATTATGAAACAACGTAAGAACCTTGTCACTATCGGTAAGTTCTAGGTATAATGGTTGAGACTTCAAAGCCCTTCTTTCCACGGGCACAACACTCAGCTTCTCTCTTAGGAACCTACACTCTCACAACACCTTTTTCCCTTTGAAACAATAGTCTCAATAGTACCTACACTCTTTTCCCGTTAAACTTTAATCTCATAGCGGAATTGTTTTAAAAGTAGTTACAGACTATCTTAGACTTTCTGAAACACACAATCCTCAAAAGAGACGAGTGTAGAGTATACTTGTCTCTGTATAATGACAGATAGTAACATCACTCAAGACTCTTAAGCTTTCAAGAGAGGGAGAAATTAGAGAGAATGGAAAACAAACAAACCAAACTTCATTCAAACTTTTATCCAAATGTTTAAAAACTAAATTGAGTATAGTTCTAAGTCTGCTTAAAATGAAAGAGCGGCCTTGCTTTTATAGGCGAAGCAAGGGTGATAACTTGCATCTTGTCATGTTAATTCTTTGTGTTTTATGTTCTTTTAGTAGGCTTTTGTGATGTTTTGCTTGTGTTTCTATGGCAATTCGTGTCTTTGTATGTTTTAGGTGATGAAATACCAAAGTGATTCAATTTAGAGTGAAATTGGCTAATCTGGAACTGAAGAGGATTTCAACATGACCATGTGAAGGTAACACAGTGCTGGCAGATTACTACCTGGGAATTTTGACTTGATTACCTTGGGATTTGGGCCTCAATAACATAGCCCTATTTGCTGACGAAGTCAACTTATGTTGAAGCCATTTAAGTCTTATTTTGTCATTTAATTAGCCCTAGTTTGTTATTTAAAAAGGGAAAATTTTAAACCATTAGAAGGTCCCCCCACTTCATTTAATGAAAGGAAGAAAACCTAGAAAAGAGGGATCATTAATCTTTATGAGAGGAGAAGTGATGGCAGCAACTTTTGGGCAAGAGTAGGACCTAGATTGAATTGGGGGGAGACATTTATTTTCATCACAACCAAGAAAGGGACGACAGTAGCAGCTATAAGGGAGATTTATATTATTCACAATCAGCTCTAGAGTGGACGACGACGGCAGCTGATACGAGGAATTATTTTTATCATATTAAAAGAGAATAGTGGGCAGTGGCAAAGCTTCGGGGGCGAGGATTATTCTTTTTCACAATCAAAAGAGAGTGGAGCAGCAGGAGTGGACAAACGTTGAGCTAAAGCTGGTTCGGTGGGTGTGAAGACTGAAGAACTCTAATATTAAATCGTCAAACCAGCTACAGTAGATAGAGAATAGTGTTATGCGTGGCTAACTTTTTAATCTAGACAAGGTATCTGACGTTTGATTCATGTAATTCGTGAGACTCTCTTGATTTAATTGTTTTTTTTCTTTTATGTTTATTTGATCTCTACGCTTTAATCAATTTATTATTTCCGTGTTGGTTGATTAATGAGGCCTGTTAATTGATCGACTTGGTGATAAATTGTTGAATAGATTAGTTAATCCGTGATTGCTGTCTATCGAAGTGGCGAGTTAATTTCAATTAAGAAATTAATGAGATTAAATAATTTAGTCTAAATAGATTGCGACTTTTTCAATTTTGTTGGTTAAGACAAAGGTCCATTAGAGCCTATTACTGCCATAGATTATATTCTGCGGAGCTTTACTCGGAAATCTAATTGGTTAGGATAATAATCTGCGAAACTTTACTCGGAGTTATCAAATAATTACGAATGGATTGGTCAATATGTGTTATTCACTGTCTGCTATAACTTTGTCCATAAGAATGAACAAAATTTATATTTTTGAGTCTCTGATCGAATTACAGTGTCAAACGGAGGAGTACCTTAGCTAGGCTTTTCTTTATATTGCTTTCAATGTTTATTTTTTTAATTTCCTTCGACGTGATTTCTTGTTCTAAAATCAATCATTCCTAAATCAATTATTTTGATTTATTTTTATTTTTATTTTATTGTTTTCACATAAATAAACAATTGCTACATTGGTCTCTGTAGTTCGACCCTATTCACCATTTTGCTCGTTTACGTGTTCTAGAGTAGGAATTTATTTTTGTTGGTTTGACACGCCATCAAATTTTGGCGTCGTTGCCGAGGACCAGTGTTTAAGTTTTTGTTTGTTTGTGTTGCTAATCATTTTTTTAGTTGTTTGCATGCGGCATTGTGTTTCTGCAGGTGATTTATTGTTTGATTCGGAGATAGAGAAGACCGCAAAACAACTCAGGAAAGCTGCTAAATTGTGTAAGAGACAAGCTTCTACTTCTGCACAAGTCTTGCCTGAACAAACTGAGAATTTACCTACCTTTGAGATCGAGTTATTGGAAGTTTTTGAAGAAGCAGCAATGGCATATCAACAACCTATTCCACCTGCGCAACCAGCCAGAAATCGAGCTCCTGCAACTCTGAGGGATATGCTTGCACCACCAGTAGAGGATCAACCTCTATATATACAATATCAGGCTGTAAATGAGGGGTTTGAGTTGAAGGCTGGGTTGATTCAGGCATTGTTGAAATTTCATGGGTTACCTTCTGACGACCCGAACAGGCATCTTAAGGATTTTCATGTGGTATGTTCTGGATTCAAACCGAGAGGAATAACAGAAGATCAGTTGAAACTGTTTGCTTTCCCTTTTTCCTCTAGAGGGCGCAGCTAGAGATTGGTTATACTATCTTTCGCCTGGGACAGTGGATACATGGCCTGATATGGTGCGGTTGTTTTTAGAAAAATACTTCCCAACTTCCAGGGCTGCTAATTTGCGCAGAGAGATTTGTGGCATCAGGTAAAGAGATACAGAAAACATGTATGAATATTATAAGAGATTCAAGAGGCTTTGCATAAGTTGTCCTCAGCATGGAATTACAGAGCAACTCCTTATTCAGGACTTCTATGATGGGATGTTACTAAATGATAGGAAGATTTTTGATGCTGTCAGCGGGGGAGCCATAGTGAACAAAACGCCTTAGGAGGCCTAAAACTTAATTGCAGCAATGGCCGCAAATCTTCAGCAATTCGGGTATCGTTCAGACACACACACTCTAGGTGTCCATAAGGTAAGTAATTCTAAACTCAAAAGTAGACTTGAAAAAATTGCTGAATTGTTAGAGAGACAAGTTATTAATTCTTTCAATGCCAATAATGTCAATACAAATGCTGTAACTAAGGGACCATAAGTCCCTATTTGTCATATTTGTGGATTTCAGGGTCATTTTACTGATGCTTGCCCGAATCTGCAAGATGATATTGCGGATGCTGAAGTCAATGCGATCAATGATAATTATCAGCCTCAACGAAAATATGATCCCTATTCGAATACTTACAACCCAGGATGGAGGGATCATCCCAATCTGAGATATGGGAATGGGCAG
>JANZLX010000001.1:26889423-26932169 GCA_025531955.1 Erythroxylum orinocense | reverse complement strand
TATCTGCAACCTTGTCACCAAGTCTGAAAGTCTGGATGAAACACTTGAGATGGCTAAGCTTATATGTGCAAAAGTCCTTCAACAGCCAACTGACAAACCTGCATTGCGCTTAAAGATGTAATTTGAATAACAAGTTCAGTTTGCTGTTTGGGTTCTTGTGGCATTATCTTATACTTCTTTTATCAGCTTGTTCAATCTGTACAATCTACTGGAGAATGCCTACAGCCGGTTCTATGTATATATTAAGGCCTTAGATTTGGCAAGGAATGGAAAAGTGACAGAGCTTGTAATACCTTCTTTCAAAATGCTAGATCGCTTCTTGAATGAGTGGAATCTTAAAGTCAAGGATCAACGGGAGCTTTTTCTCAATGTATCTAATGTATTGAAAGAGAGCAAGAGGTATTGCAGGCTTCTTCATAAACACTAGACTCTAGACTAAGTTTTGTTTTTGTCCATGAGAGTGTCATTTCTAAAGTTCTTTTGTTATGCCTCACTCCTTTCCAGTTCTGTGAAAGATGCTTTCAAATTCCGGACAAAATATTTGGCAACTTTCAACAATGAGGATCCATACACATTGGGTGAAGCCAAAGAGGAAGCTGTCCTTACAATTATCGAATTTGTTAGGGCGTCTGACATCTTTCAGGTATAGTTAACCTTGATATGTTTTGAGTTAAAGCTGAAATCATAATAATTTTCCTAGGCTTTGCTATTGTGTCTAATGGAGGTATGTAATGCATTAATTGCAGCAGCCTGAAGATGTTAAGATTTTTACACTTATGATTGGGAATCCATAACTGGTTTCTGATATGGTTTGGTTGATGATCACTTCCTTCTTCTAGTCCTGCTTTCGTACAGTTGCTGTGATGAAGCTGTCTTTAGCTTTCGTTAGGACTTCATGAGCAATTCTTTAGGACTTCATGAGCAATATGTATTCGTTCTCCTTGGTCCTGGCTTCTTACAGCTAGCGATAAGCTGTCTCTCAATTTCTTTATGATTGTAATAGTGTTTGTTATTCCCTGAATTGGGCTACTAAACACTAATATGGCTCTTTTGCAGTCTGATCTTCTAGATATGCCTGCTATAGCACAACTGGAAAAGGATCCTAAGTATACATTGGTATATCAGCTTTTGAAGATCTTTCTTACTCAGAGGTTGGATGCTTATATGGACTTTCAGGCTGCACATTCTGCGTTACTTGAAAGTTATGGTAATAATTGTATCCAGCATGAATTAATATCAGTCTCCTAGATGAGCTACATCTTCGACATAATTTATGCTTCTTCCAATACACTACCTCTGTCGCACAGGTCTTGTTCATGAAAATTGCATAACGAAGATGAGATTGATCTCATTGGTGGACCTTGCCTTAAATGAATCTGGTCGAGTCCCATATGCTCTTATTAAGGACACTCTTCAGGTATATTGGTTTATCGTTTTGTTCTCATGGGTACTAGTGACTTTTGTTGAATTGTATTAATTCAACTGTCATGGCAGATTAATGATGATGAGGTGGAGTTATGGATTGTGAAGGCAATAACTTCTAAGTTAATTAAGTGGCGGATGGATCAGATGAATCGAGTTGCAATTGTGAGGTAGTCTATTCTTTCTTCATCACCCACAGTCCCTACATTTCTCTCTTTTAATTTTGGTTCTTACATTACGGGCACTTCAAATTTAACGCAGTTTCTCTACCGATCGTGTGTTCGGCCAACATCAGTGGCAGACACTTAGAGAAAAGTTGGCTACTTGGAGGGTAAGATCTTAGTATGCGATATGCAATTTAATCTCACTACCCCGAATATGGTTTTTCATTGTCATGCTTGGTAGACTGCTAAATGCTAATCTTTTGGGAGAAGTGAATCCTTATTGATCAGAACCAAAGTTTACTATAATTACAGTTGAGAACTTGTTTTTTTTTCCCCCAAAGTTTACTATAATTACAATTGAGAACTTGGTTTTCTTACATGTTTATCCAGGGTAATATTGCAAGTGTCATCAACACGATCCAAGCTAATAAGCTAACAGAAGATGGCGCACCGGGATCGCAAGGATTAATGATTCGTTAGGAGTTCATCTCCATCATTCCTCTGGTTCAGAGGGCAAGAGTTGTTAAGAAGTAGGTTGAACTTTGAGTTGGTGCCTGAGCTAACAGATTGATACATGTTACCTTTCTCCAATATTTGATTGTTTGAGGAAATTTGACAAATGACTCCATTAGTTGTTTAGCTTGCTCAAAGGTTTTCTTTTATGCGCTATGTGTAACAATTCACAAGTTCCTTTTCACATTTAATACAATTTTGATTCCTCCCCACTTGAAATTCCTAATTATGTGCTTTTGATCTTTAATAGGTTTTTGGGTTGATCTGAGCTCAACTTATTTGATATATCTTCTTCATGTCATAGACTCATAGTAGACCTATTTCACTTTTTTTAAATATATTTTTAATACAATTGCAATGCTTAATGGGAATTTAATGTTTGTATCAACAGTTGCATTAATAAAATTAATGAAAATTATTAGGATGTTAATTCTATGAATGTAGCTTTAGTTTAACTTCTTTTAGTATTTATATTAATAGGTTTTATAGTTACAAAATATTATAATTTTATTATGATTTTCAACATTTTTAGTAGAAATTGAATACATTAATTTTTGTGCAGTACATCAATTTTACTTAAAAGTTCAATTTTTTTCTTATGATTTATATGAAATTATGTTGAATTTGAATTATCTGTAAATTAATAATATTTAAAATGTCATAGAATTATTATTTTAAATTTGAAATCTGAAATTTTATAATTGTACGTTGAGTTAGACTTCTATCAAGATTTAGATGGTGGATTTATGTATCACAGTATTAGAAACTTGTCAATATGTTCAAAAACTTTTGCAATATTGAAGTATGAAATCTTATAAACATATGCATACAAATCTCTCTTTACAGAGAAATGACAAAAAGAAAACAGAAAGTACATGCAGAAGCTCAGTTAGGCTGAGGATATCTCAACCAATAACTTGTGCAGAGCCTGAGGCTTTGAGAAGAAAGGCGAGTGATCAGAACCTTTTAAGCGAAACACTTTTTCAGGCGGACTAGCCCTAATCATGCTCTCTTGGAGTGTAAGAGGAATAGCTTTATCTTCAAGAGTTTGTATGTAAAACCTCCTCACAATTCCATATTTCTTGTCAGAAAGACAAAGCTTCTCCATAACTGGGGCAAACGGGATCGGCCTCATTGAAACAGATGCTAATGCAACATCCTGAGATAAAATTAACTAATCTAGTAATTATTTCAGTACTATATAATGATTTTTGTCAAATAAAAAATTATTTATTTTATGATTGATAGATGATTATTAATATTATAAATAATAAAATTTTATTTTATTATATTAATAAAAAAAACTCTTCAATCAATCACGAAACTCTCTTTTTTATCAAATAATAAATAACCAAAAATAAAATTAAATTGAAGAGAGTGATTCAACACCATTTTGTCTTACCTTGGCAGGACTTCGGTTGAACAACAAGTCTTTTAATAATGGCTTGTCCATATCGATGGCAGTTGGAGGATGGCCATTCCCATTCCCGTATAAAAATATTTGTGCCCGTCGCATTAAATCATCATTCGACCCTTCCTGCAATGATATTGAAATTTTTATTCGAAACACCGACATTTCAGACGCAGACACACATTTGAGATTGGCACTGCTCAGAAATGGTGAAAATGCATAAAGAAGGTCGGGTCCCATTAAACACCGACAAGTTGCCTTGCAATACTTTAGGTTCCGTATTCAATGGAGTACAACTCCCACATTAAATATCATGTTTCTCTTGTACCCGTCATCACAACTCACTGGCCTGACAGAAAGATGCGAACTCTTGGTGGAAACCAGATGAGAAGTTCTTCAAAATCTTAGGTTATAGAAATAATCCCTGTACTGAAGTATATACCTGCTGAGAAAACATTGATATAGCACTCTGTCCATCGCCCAACATTGTAGCTGCAATGAATATTGCCTTAGAAATTTTGTGAGGAAACAGTTCCATTGCATAGGATAAGCAAGCACCACCAAAATCATGTCCTACCAAGATCACCTGCATATTCACCAAAACAATATGAAATTATCAGAATTATACCTCCAAATATTCACTCCACAGTTAATAGAAAATGAAAAATAGGTATTAAAGAGCTAAGAACATATAGAAACCTTTTCTCCTTCAGCAAGATTTCCAAGGAAATCCGTGAGTGGGTTGACATATTCTGAGAGATCGGTAATGCCATTTGTATCAAAAGAATGAATCCCAGAACCTGTTAAGTCTGTGGCAGTAACTCTGAAACCACTCTCTTCCAAAAGTGCTATAGTTTTGTACCAGCACCAAGCACCAAAACCTCCTCCATGGACAAGGACAAAATGGTTGGTTTCAAGATCATTAAGCTTTATATCCTACAGAAATTGTAACACGAAAATACAATAATCAAGTTCAAGCGAATTATCAGAAACAATACGTAGACCCAACAACACAAACCTGGTTAACAAGTTGGTGAGGCTGTAACAACTGGTCAGTGACCGTCAGGGGCCTGGAGCTGCAGCTCCGAGGCAACTGAGTCTTCTTACTGTTCTCTTGACGCTGTGAAGTCGAACGCTTAAAGAACAATGGTCCTGACCCATTTCGCTGCTGATGTTGCCTAAATAAAATCGCAGCAGCCAAGGCTTGTTCTTGAATCAAAGAATCATTCATATCTTTAAGGGTCTTCTTTTTCACCGTTCTCGGTGCGAAGCAAGTGCAGAGGTTGCCCATGGTAGGTGTAGAGAAGATAGACTTGAAGACAACGAGTTGGTGTCTAGTTATTGCATGGATACGAGGAAATGTTCAGAGAAAAGCTTAATCAAAACACATAAAAATCATAAATAAATAAAAAGAGGAGTACAAAAGTTTGGAGAGCCTACGTATCACCATATAAACGACAGCGTTTTCAACACTTAAAGATCCAACACAGTTAAGAAAACGACAGCGTTCCAAAAGTAATGAATTTGGCTTTTATGTTCATTTCCTATAGTTTAAGAACCGAATCAAATTGATAAGACAAGAATTTTAATATTTAAAATTTGTTAAAAATTAAATATATTTTAATAATTTAATAAATAGTAAAAAAGACTTTTACGTATTAAAAATTTTAAATTTTATTTTAAAAATACTATTAAATAAAAATTTGTCTTGAATAAGTTTCATACAATATCATATAATTTCGCTTTGTTGTTATTAGTTTCGACGTACATGAAAAACATGTTTGCATGCTTTTGTCCCAGCATGATGTGAATCCGTCAAATATGAAAATATTCATTATAATAACCAAATAATAAATTCATTAGACAAAGACGTAGTTCTCGCATGATTAGTATATCTTGCCTATGGTTGTTGATTTTGATATGGTGTTAAATTATTGTCTGACAATATCTTCTGTTATGAACAAAAGAAATCTACGAGTGATGTAACTGATTGGGAAGTTCCACTCCATAATAATGAGCTTCCATTATTAGGATCACAGAAATATTGATCCAGTGGAAAGATTGCAAAAGCACAAACATAAAAGATAAAAGAGTGCCCAAAACTACTAGAAAAATAATCTAGTGAGGACAATAATACATAGTTTGGTGTTTCTGTATTAACAGATGAAGAAGCGTCATCACAATCATCTACCTCTATTAATTAAGGCTTGATATCTCAAATGATAAATATAGTAGATCTGACTGCATTAGGCGTGTCATCACCAGGTCTAATATTGAGAGATTTGACTGAGCTATTTCTCAGAGTCTACAGAATCAGAGGAGTTATTATATTGCTACCTATCTCAAAGTCGATTATGTTTTGGGTCTTAGCATAGAACTTAAGAGTTTGGTTTCAATTTAATTTCGATTTGATTTGAAATTAATGAACAAAGATCAAATTGATTAGCTTTTAAACTAGTTTTGAATTTATGAGAATCAATTCGAGTTTATTTGGATTAAATAAAAGTAAAAATTATATGTTTAATCTTAAAATCTAAAATAGGATTCTTAAATTAATTTTAATTTAATTTAAATTAGTAAATTAAGGTTGAGTTAGCTGACTTTTAAATTAGTTTTGAATTTAAAAATTGATCTAATTTGGTTTAAATTAATTTGAATAAAATAATATTATTTTATTTAATAGTTAAAATTTAATTAAATGCTGATAAATAAGAAATTTCAAATGTTTCTTTCTTATTAAACCATAAGGCTTGATGGGAATTTTTTAATCTCAAGATAATGTAGAATGGTAGTTTGGAATGAATTAAAAAATAGGTCTGTTGGGAACATTTTGATCCACTAATCATAACGTACCACGTTTTCTCCTCACTTGTTGTCCCCATCACTCCTTTCTCAAAACCCTAATTTTCATTTTTTTAATTACATTAGGTATCTTGATTTAGCCAGACTAAGCTTAAGTCCCTACGACCCTACCCTAAGAGCCTAGAGGATGAAAATTTGGAACCTCAAGATCTCTCAGGTTCTTACGTAGCCTGTACACTTCTGCGCACAAGGAGTATTCACATACTTGTTCAACTGATGATTGATCAATGGCTCCCTTCTGCTCAGCATCAGGTTCCCATCAACCCCCAGGTTCTTTAGTAGCTCCAACTACCAAATTACCGCTGGAAGCGAGGAGTCCATAATTGATCCGATCAAAGAGCTGTGTCCAGGGGCTAGAAGATCATCAATAAGAATTTGCCTATTTACCCTCCTTTAGCGTGACTCAAACTCAAGACCTCATTTAGGGGAGAATCTTAAGTGAAGAATCTGGATCAATTGGTCCACCTCTCGTTGTCCTAATTTTCATATATTTTGTACTGCTATAATGTTTCATAATTCAATTTTACTTTCTTTTAGGAATATATATTTATATGCATACATATTTAAATTTTGATAAATATATATTTAAATTTTATGAAACTCCTAAATACTTGATGATTTTGAATTTAATTGAATTGCTATTTTTATGATAAAATAGCTCATAATACAAAAAGATTCATTTCATTATAATCAATGTATTAAAAATTGGACCAGTAGTTAAACCAGTAAAATAAGGGATTTAATGTTTAAAAAGTTCAATCAATATTAGACTGTCATAAAATTGACTAAAAATTAAATTAAGAAATTAAGAAATTTAAAATATTTTATTTCATTTTATCTTTTATGAGAGTTCATTCACGACACTCGTAAAAAACAAAAAAAGCGAAATATAATATTTTTTTTACTTTATCCAAGATCTATAAAACGCTAAGAACGATCTGTATATGTCCGTAACTATTTAATAAGTATAATAATATTTTCCAGTCAAATGATCATTCAACTTTTTAATTAAGATTGACAATAGAATGAACCTGAACTCACGATGCCAAATTCATGCTAGTCCGTGTTCTAAGTTAAACCATTTGACAAGTCAAATAACAATCTCGATATAAGTGATTATTGAGTTCTTTAATTAGGTTTGACAATAAACCGATCCCCCAAACTCACCAGGCTATGCAGTACTCGTTTAGCTGCTTATGTTATACTTAAGCTAGATTTGGCATGCTTGGCCTTGGAGATTCGAGCAGAAGAGACTCAACATTTCTGCTTAGTAGAATTTGATCATTTAATAGCACGAAACACACAATTGGTGCTGCTAAGAATGTTTCTTGTTAACTCTTTGTGAATTTGGATCCGTACATGACTTTGAATGCTTTAGATAGGAAGCTTATCCTCCATATGTCTCTACAGTAACAGCATCGAGGCTTTGCCTAAGCCAGTTTTAGGCCCAATCTTCCCTCAAAGCCTCTTCTTAGGAAGCCTAAGTGGTCCGAACAGACTTTTCTGAAATTTTTCCCGTGTCTATTTGCTGAAGTCGAACGTTTAAAAGAACAATGGTCCTGACCCATTTCGCTACTGATGTTGCCTAAACAAAATCGCAGCAGACAAGGCTTGTTCTTGAATCAAAGAATCATTCATGTCTTTAAGGGTCTTCTTTTTCACCGTTCTGGGTGCGAAGCAAGTGCAGAGATTGCCCATGGTAGGTGTAGAGAAGATAGACTTGAACACAACGAGTTGGTGTCTAGTTATTGCCTGGATGTGAGAAATGTTCAGAGAAAAGCTTAATCAAAACACATAAAAATCATAAATAAATAAAAAGCGGAGTACAAAAGTTTGGAGAGCATAACAGTCTCTTACATATCACCATATAAACGACCGCGTTTTCAACACTTAAAGAGCCAAAACAGTTAAGAAAACGACAGCGTTCCAAAAGGAATAAATTTGATTTTTATATCCATTTCCTATATTTTAAGAATCGAATCAAATCGGTAAGACAAGAATTTTAATATTTAAAAGATTTAATCAGGATTATATTATTATAAAATTAGTTAAAAATTAAATATAATTTAATAATTTAATAAATAGTAAAAAAGACTTTTATGTATTAAAAATTTTTAAATTTAATTTAAAAATACTATTAAATAAAAATTTGTCTTAAATAAGTTTTTCATAGAATATCATATAATTTCGCTTTGTTGTTATTAGTTTCGACGTACATGAAAAACATGTCCGCGTGCTTTTGTCCCAGCATGATGTGAATCCGTCAAATATGTAAATCTTCATTATAATAACCAAATAATAAATTCATTAGACAAAGACGTAGTTCTCACATGATTAGTATATCTTGGCTGCGATTGTTGATTTTCATATGGTGTTAAATTATTGCCATACAATATCTCCTGTTATGAACAAAAATGATGTAACTGATAGGTACTTCCCAATGAGTTTCTAATATTGTAACTTCTAGGTTTGGATCTTAACGTGGGTTGGGTTCCAATTTAATTTCGGTTTTTTTTTTTCCGATTATATTAGGTACTCTGATTTAGTTGAACTAATCATAAGTCCCTAAAACCGTACCCTAAGAATTCTAGGGGAGGTAAATCCAGAATTTCAAGATTCTTTAGATTCCTACGTAGCCTGTACACTTCTACATACAAGGAGTCATTATATACTTAATTGGTCAACTACTGATTGATCATTAGCCCTGCTCAGCATCAGGTTCTCAGCAATCTTCAAATTTTCTAGTAGCTTCAACTTATATACTATCGCTGGAAGCGAGACATCTGTAATTAATCCGAAGAGTTTTACCCAGGGAATTAGAGGATTATCAAAAGGAAAAAAATTTCATTTCCCCTCCTTTTGCGTGATTCTTTAAGATCCCCAGTTAAAAAAAAAGCCTTAAGTAAGAAATTTACACCAATTAGGTCATTTCTCATTGTCTTTGGTTTAATTTGAAATTAGCAAACGAAGATCAAATTGATTAACTTTTAAACTGGTTTTGAATTTATGAGAATCAATTTGAGTTGATTTGGATTAAATAAAAGTAAAAATTATATGTTTGAGCTTATAATCTAAAATAGGAATCTTAAATTAATTTTAATTTAATTTCAGATTAGCAAATTAAGATTGAGTTAATTGACTTTTAAATTAGTTTTGAATTTAAAAATTAACCTAATTTGGTTTAAATTAATTCGAATAAAATAATATTAGTTTATTTAATAATTAAAATTTAATTAAATGTTGATAAATAAGAAATTTCAAATGTTTCTTTCTTATTAAACCATAAGATTTGATGGGAAATTTTTAATCTCAAGATAATGTGGAGTGGTAGTTTGGAATGAATTAAAACATAGGGCTGTTGGGAACATTTTGATCCATTGATCATAACGTGCCACGTTTTCTCCACCTGTTGTCCCCATCACTCCTTTCTCAAAACCCTAATTTTCATATATTTTGAACTGCTATAATATTTCATAATTCAATTTTACTTTCTTTTAGGAATATATATTTATATGCATACATATTTAAATTTTGATAAATATATATCTAAATTTTATGAAACTCCTAAATACTTGATGATTTTGAATTTAATTGAATTGATATTTTTATCACAAAATATCTCATAATACAAAAAGATTCATTTCATTATAATCAATGTAAGTAAAAATCGGACTAATAGTTAAACCAGTAAGATAAGAAATTTAACGCTTAAAAAGATCAACCAATATTAGACCGTTATAAAATCAACTAAAAATTAAATAAAATTTAAAATTTTATAATATTTTATTTCATTTTATCTTTTACGAGAGTTCACTAACAAAAAAAGCAAAATATAAGTTATTTTATTACTTTATCGAGGATTTATAAAATACTAAGAATGACCTGTATATTATCCGTAATTATTTAATAAGTCAAATAATCGTGTAACTTCCTAATTAAGATTCACAATAGAATGAACCTGAACTCACGATGCCAAATTCGTGCTAGTCCGGTTCTAAGTTAAACCATGTGATAAGTCAAATAACAATTTCGATATAAGTGATTATTGAGTTCTTTAATTAGGTTTGACAATAAACCGATCCCCCAAACTCACCAGACTATGCAGTACTCGTTTAGCTGCTTATGTTATACTTAAGCTAGATTTGGCCTTGGAGATTCGAGCACATGGAAGAGACTCAACATTTCTGCTTAGTAGAGTTTAATCATTTAATTGCATGAAACAGACAATTGGTGCTGCTAAGAATGTTTCTTGATAACTCTTTGTGAATTTGGATCAGTACATGGCTTTGAATGCTTTAGATAGGAAACTTATCCTCCATATGTCTCTACAGTAACAGCATCGAGGCTTTGCCTAAGCCAGTTTTTGGCCCAATCTATTCCCTCAAAGCCTCATCTTAGTAAGCCTAAGTGGTCCGAACAGACTTTTCTGAAATTTTCCCCTGTCTATTTGACAAACAAAATCTCAACAATGTAGTCTCTTAGCTCCTTACCATTTGGAAGCCAAGGAAAAAACCCCACAGAGTTCAGATCATAATTCAAAAAAAATTTTATTCTGACTGAGTCCGAATAATTGGAAAGTTAAATTGAATCAATCTGTTCAATCTAAATTTGAATTTAATTCAAAACCTAATCAATTCAATTTTTTATCGGTTAACTCGTTTCAATTTATTATTCTTAAATAAAAAGGAATTATAAAAAGAAAATGCAATATGTACATTACTTAGTATTTTGATGAAGGTCTTGTTTGGCAATCGATTGATTACATTAGTTGTTAACTGATTTTATCAGCTGATTTGGCTAACGAATTGTATTAGTTATTTGTTATTTGACGTTTGATATAATTAGTTGTTTAGTATTATTTATTTATGTGTAAAATAACTTGTGAGGACACGACTTAAAAATATTATAAGGATATAAATATTATATATCTTAGTATTTCGTTGAATATTTTTATATTAATTTAGATTTTAGATATTTAATTTTAAAAAAATTAAGTTTATAACTCTAATAAAAATATAAAACATATAATAATAATAATAATAATAATAATAAATAAATAAACAAATAAAAACAACAACAACAATAACAACAACAACAACAATAATAACAAAATCCAAACCTAGAAAGCAAAATCCATGGTTAAACACAAAAATATTACAAAAACATTTATCAAAAGTTTTTTAATCTATCACCAACAAAGTATGAAATTGGGAAACCTAATTGCAGGGATGTTTAGCAACACCAAGACCGCTCCAATTTGTGATAGTCACAGGGATGACTAATTAAGTCACCTTCATGAGTAATTAGCCACGAAAAATGCTCCACATCTAGAGCTTTTCACAAATTAGTTGGTTGGATTGAATCAGCCAACTCAACCAGCCAACAATCAAATAAATTAAATATCTTTTTGATAAAGTCAATCAGCTAAAAAATAGCTAATTAACCACCAATTAAAAGGGGTCGGAATATACATCACTTAGTACTTTGATGAACGGTTAAATCGATCTAAGTTTAAATTAAAATAATATCATCTTAACATTTTATTTGAATTAATTCTAATTATTTAGATTAAATCAAATTGACCATAAACTTTATCTCGATCTAAAATCTAATTAAGGTCGATTTATTATTCCCAAGCAAAAGTGAAACTTAACAACACTTGCATATACATCGAACAGCAAAAGTGAATCAATAATACAAATGTATATGCATTTCATTGCTTCGATGTATCTTTCATCTGATTGTAACAGCTGTTGTCCATATTCAACGTGACTGGATGTCATAGCATCTCATTGCTTCGAAGTACCCAAAATTTGATGGTGAAACTTCATGAGAGCATTATCAAATCAAACATACTTTATTACTTAGGAGACCAAGCATGAGTTAAAAAGGTCGAAGAGGTACAAGTAAATGTCGCATATGTAGGTGTAGCCAACATAATTGACTTGTCAAACAGCTTATGAAGCACATTTTGGTTACCGACATGAAGATCGACGTGACAATTTCTTCCTTGTGGTTAATGAACTTGTCTCCTCCATGAAACTGCTGGCCTATGAACTTTCCTTGATCGTACTGACCAACTTTGTAGTAATTCATCACTCTCTCGTGTATTAACTTATCAATTACGAGAAAGAGGCAAAGAATAAATTAAATTGTATTCACATTTCAATTACGAAAGAAGATGATAAAAAATTAGGTCAAGTGTGAACATGCTCGTATATAATTAGAGATATTAATGATATCAACCTTTTCAAATATTCTCTACACCCATTTTACTATTATTTCTTGTAAATTTATGATTCTTAAAATAATTACAATCATGCATAGAATGTAAGATCTTCACGACATATTATTTGTAAGTTTATCAGAAATAACCTCTCTATTAAATAGGAGTAAGACTACATACTATTGAGTCTTTTCAGATTTCACGTCTCAACGGGACTTCAACTGGGTGTTGATGATGATGATAAAAATCATGCATAAAATACATTCTTTCCAGTTTAGAATCTGGCTTCTTATATAATTAAATTATACATTTCTTGTGTTTAAAAAATAACAAAAACAAGAAATATTTTATCTCAGTTACATTTCCTTCACAAACTCTATCTTATATTATATCTCAACATGAAAACTTAATTTTTTATATTCATTTTTTTCTGTTTATTAAGCATTGTTGCATCTTAGAGAAGAAAATTTAGTACTGTTATTAAGAGTTAGTGAGGCTTAAAAAGAAAAGGAGTAAGTATACTTTTGTGAAATGTAAGTCCACAAATGAACCTACAAATAAGCCTCAAATTTGCCTGTCTTCGTCTATTTTATGCAACAACAAAACAATAGAGAGGGACGAGCACTTTCACTTTCTGTTCTGTCACTTTCAGAGACGAGCCCAGTGAGACTAATAAGTGAAACATTGCACATTTTCATTAGCATTTGCCAATTTCACTGTTGCTGACTTCACACTTTGGACAAATCATCAAAGACTTTTGGCATCCTATCACGCTCTTCTTTTTCTCATCATTTTCTTAACCGCACAGAGATTTGGTAGAGACCCGTCACAGTTCTAGGACCCATTGCCCATCCCTTCTGAACCTACTCCAAGAAGATATATTGTACAAGTAGCTAGAATCCATATTGCTGTAGAGGCGACAGTATATTAATCATGACTTGAGCTAATATTGTATGGTAACCAATGTTCTCTACATCTCAAAGTCTCGTAGATTCTTTTATATATTGACAAATCTAGTAGTTGTTATGCAAATGATATGAATTGTTCCTAACATTTCTTAAAAAAGGTTGAATTAATATTTACCGTTATTTATAGTATCGTATTATATCTTAATTAGCAACCTAAATCTTAATTTAATTAAGTTTTTGACAGTTTTTAGTATAATCGCAGCAAGATGTAAAAAAGTAACAATGACAAGTTTAAGAACTTATTTAGACTTTTTTTTGTGAAATGTTGAGGTATAAATTAGTTCTTTAGCCTTTTGGAGTGTATACGAATTAATCATAATATTCTATAAAATACGTGATTAAGATAAACTAATTAACTAACGAATCACTCTTGAAATCAAGGGACGGATTAAATATAGATGTGATCAACTTGTCATGTGCAAGGTATATGTGCTATGTTTCTAATGAACTGGCAATTGGATTGCATGGTTGGTTTTGACTTTTAGCTATTGTCAGTCTGATTAATGCAATATATTTCATCACCGATCATTTCTTAAGCATCAAATCTGCTTCTTAGGACACATGCCACTAGTTAAATCATAGTTTAGGGCATAATTTAAAGGCTTTACGTCTGCAAAATCGTCAGCTAACTGGGGATCCGCCATTTTTTCAAAACTTCGAGGTGTCAGACTTGGGCATCAAGCCATAACAATCATGTTCCTCACTCGATTTAGAAAGGTATAGATAAGAAAAAGAAGAAGAAGAAATGCTAGGCTATATTGCCCTAGCTTCATGTGGCTATTGCAGAATGAGAGTTTGAAACTCTTTAACAATTCAAGGTTAGATCTATAAGTCTTATCCTCCTCTCATGTGAACAAAAAGGATAAGATGGAATCTTGACTTAGCCCTTGCATTGGAGAAAAAAATAAAAATATAAGATGTTATTACTAACATGCAACGACTCCTAGCTTAATGGTCACACAATCTTGAAGTCCTATAGCAACCTCAGTGTCTGAATAGGAATTTACACTTGGCTGTGAATTGTGGTTTGTTTATTTAATTACATTTTATAACTACCAGGGAAAAAAGCTTTTTTATTAAAGGATCATTAATTAATTAAAGAGGAAATACATTAAAATCCAAAATAGTATTTAAAAAGATTAAATTTATTAGAAATCTAATTTAAAATGTTAATTCCATTAATTTGCTGATGCAATTTTCCATTCTCATCAGCCTATAAAATTAATTAATAATGGTTACTTATAATTCTTAATCTCTAATTGACTTCCTTAATTTACATACTTAACTATATTTTATAACTTTAAGGAATTATTTATTTATTTATTAAAGGACCATCAATTAATTAATAGGGTGATTTGGTAGGGGACATCGTTAGGCAATCATGGTGGGAAGGTGGGAGCAATGACAATTCTTTGGAAGATAGTTTAGGATAATGGAGATGACAAGTAGCTTTGTTGGTCCCTGCCCAATGAAGTTAAGGCATCCCTCATGTGATATCTTCACTTTATGCATGTGGTTTTGCACTACTTTTTTTTCCAATCTTTTCAAATTATCCATCACAAATCTCCATCACTCCTTTTCAGCGTATTTCCTCATGTGTTGGACAAATCATCATAATGTGATTGCCTCAATGACATAACTATTTTCTATATACAAACATTAAGAGTAGACCGCTCTCATGCAAATTAAAAGCTCTTATCCCATTCAAAATATGGCCTACATTCACAAACCACAAGTTCGATTAGCCATAATTATGTAGAGATTAAGTATTGGTACAATCTTTTAAATGTTCCCAATTCAAAATTAGGGTATGTGAAAAATTTTTAGATCTCATGCATTTTTTAAAAAAATATTTCGTTAAATTGTGCTATATATTCAAATATTTACATAATCTTTTGGAGTTTTTTTGATCAAAATTTTGAGGATTATGGAAGAGAGTCATATATTGTAACATAATTGTTATGAATTACATGTACTCCTAATTTTCTATATACATATCTTCTTTACCTATCGACTTTTATTTATTTTGTTAGGACGTCTATTGATGTAATCGATATTTTCAAAATCAGACCAAAAGTTAAATGGATAAGATAAAATGTTCAAAGTTTAAAAAGTTCAACAGATATTAAGTCGTTATAAAATCGGTTAAAGATTAATTAAAATCAAATAGTTTAAAAAATTAAAAATATTATCCTTACTTATCAAAAAATTTAAACTTTAATTAAAAAATAGACTGCTAAATGAAAATTAATTAATTTATTTTAGTTTATAAAATTTATTAGTTTGTAAAAATTAGCTGATTAATTAATAAAATAATTAATTTTAACACATAAAATTATTAAGTTAAATTAAATCGAAAAATTAAAAACCAAACTGTTCAAAGTTTTTACTATAAAATCAAAGCTTTAAACCAAATAAAATCAATGATATACCTTCTTAAACATAATAAAAGTCACACAAAAAAACTCAAAAGATTGATATAGACGAGTAAATAGGTCCATTGTTCTATATAATCCATTTGTTTTGAAGGTTTATAATCAAATTTGTATGTTCTTTCAGACACTCATCAGCTAATTATTATTTGGTACAATTGCACTAATTATCAATTCCACATGCAAAAAAAAAAAAGAATGAAATATGATTACGTTACTACTACTTGTACCGCAAATTGATCTGTCTCATCATTGTCCCAGGACTAATAATTTCTCCATTTTATATTACATACTTTAATAATAGATGAGACAAACTTTAACCTTTATATTATTTTCTACAATAAAATTATTTTTATTTGTAAATTAAAGTGTGGAATGAAGTAGCTTATTGATACACAGAACAGCTGTACAAAAAATGATTCATGTTCATTAATTCAAATATGCATTATTACTTAATTACTTTGCTATAAATTTGTGAAAGTTGATTTTTTTTCTGTATTTTTATTCATAAGCCATGAAACGTAGGATTCCTTACAGCTCTGAGTTGAAATTTTTAAAAATTGGACCCAAAGTTAAACCGAAAGACAAAAGGTTTAAGGTTTAAAAGGTTCAACGAATATTAAACTATTATAAAATTGGTTAAAAATGAAATAAAATTAAAGAATTTGAAATATAATTAAAATAAATTATCCTTGCTTATTAAATAATTTAAAGTTTAGTTAAAAAAGACTGTTAAATAAAAATTAATCGATATATTTTAGTTTATAAGAATTCATTAATTTATTAAAATTAACCGATTAATTAATAAATTGATTGATTTTTAACAATAAAAATTATTAAAATAAATAGAATCGAAAAATTAGACTGTCCAAAAATTTTATATTTTTTTATTATTGAAAAAAAATTAATAAATGAGGAGAAAAATTTAGAGCTTAAAGCATTTTCCTGAACCCAATCATTGCAGGGCCTTACGTAATTTTCACACTCGACTTTCTTATTATTAGTTAAATGTATTTTAAGGTAATATTCGATTTTTGTAAGGACTATGAAAGCGTGCTCTGAGAAGGAATGACATTTGCAGGAAACGCACGTGACATGGTCTCCTTGCTCTAACATGCATTTGCCAGGTTTAATTAGTTTAGTTACATTTCTTTTTCAGCAACGAATCCGAAGCTCTTCGGATGGTTTTTTAGATACATTCATGTATGCTTTTAATGCTACGAATTGAGGGATTGTGTGTCCGGTTATTGACTTTTTGCATATTCTAAAACGCTTCTTCTTCTTCTTCCTCTTCCTCTTCTTGTTCTTCCTCTTAGGCAAATGACAGGTATATCATCAGTACGCATCTACAGGACCACAGCTAGTTTCCTCGGAAAATACGAAAATGAAGGATAACATTGATGCATCAACAAAGACCAAACATTGGACCAAAGAACACATACATGATTGATTCTTTTTCCTCAATGTTTAGTTGATTTACAAACCTAGTTTAATAGATTTTGGAGTCACTGAAAACCTAATTTACAAAAGCACATATAACGGTTGGATGGAGAGAGTCAGGAGGACCACAAGTGCTTGTTGAAGCATTTATTACAGAATCCACACACGATGCAAATGCATGCGTATGAACCAGCTCATGTTTGAAATATTAATGGAAGAAACCTAAGAACCTCGGAATTCCCACCTCTCGTCATGAATAATGTAACCAGCAGCACATACATGTGACCTTCAACTAGTGTGATCAATATATATAATATAGTTATTATATTTTCGAGTGATTTGTTATATACTGTATACGTATTTTATAAATTATTATGTATATTCAATCATTTAATAATATGTTTTCGAAAGATAATGTCTATACATTAAACGATATGATACAAAAACGAAGGTAAGTTACTTGATTATGACTGTTTTATGATATGATTTAAATTATTTTAGATAAATTATAAAATTATATTTAATTTTATAATACAAGCCTTAATTTTAAAAGGTGATGCTAAAATGTTAATTTTTATAAATTAACAATATGTTAACATTAATGGAAACCTCAAATTATATAAGCTTAAAATATTTTAAATTTACTAGATAATACATTTTATATTAGACATAACTATTTTATGTGACAATCGCGTGATAGATAGATAAATTTGATAAGGTTAACTTGTCATCTAATTTAATAAGGAATTTAACATCAAAACATTTTTTTGTTATAATTTAAGATTTTAAACATTTTAATGTCACTTTTTAAAATTCTAAATAATATTATATAATTGTAAACTTTTCAATTCGATTTACTTTAATAAACTTTGATGTTAAAAATCGATCAATTTATTAGTTAGTTGGTCGATTTTCATAAATTAGTTAATTTTTATAAATTAATATAACTAATAAAGTTTTATTTAATAGTCTTCTTTTTAGTTAAATTTTAAATTAAAAACAGTCTCTTTCAGTTATATTTTAAATTATTTAAATTTATTTAATTTTTAATCAATTTTATAATTATCTAATACCGATTGATAATTTTAAATCTTAAAACTTTTATATTATTAGTTCAACTTCCGGTTCAATTTTCAAAACATTGTAAATATTAACATACGAAAATTTTTTATATCACAAGCATGTTTAATCATATTTCGTATTTATTATTTTATTTACTTTTTAAAAATTTTTATCTTATCATTTTTGTTTATCATATTTGATATTATGCAAATTAAAATTGTTAATCACACTTAGATATAAATTACATGCATGTTTTATTTAACATTTTCCTTAATATTTAAAGTTAATGTTTCCACAATTCCATTTCTTATTTTTCTGTTTTTATTGTTTCTGATTTTTTAAAATAAAAGAAAAACAAACAAATATTTAAAACTCAGACACAAATAAATAAGAGATTTTTTTAAGATCATGAAATATTAGTAATCATTATAGCGTCTCCCACACGTTAAAACATAAACAGGACCACTTTTAAGCCATAGCCACCAAATTTCCCATCACTTATAGCTCATGCTAAAAGCTCTAAATAATTGAAAATATAAAAAATAATTAAGGGCTTGTTTCTACTTTTATTTTTATTTTTAATTTGTGTTTTCAAATTTAATAAAAATATTTGATAGAGTTTTTCGTTTTTACTTATTTTTTGAAAATTTTTATAATTAAAATATATTTTTTATATTTTTTATTTTTAAAAATAAATAATTTGTTAATAAATATTATATAAGAAATTAAATTAGTTAAAATAATTTATATTTAAGTTTCATTTAATATAAAATTATTATTAATGATAAAAATATAACTAATTAATATTAACAAAATAAATAAATTTTGTTTTATTTTAAAAATAAAAATAGAATCAAATGACCCTAAATCAATGCACTGAGTTGGTGCATATTTTTTAAGACTTTAAGTAAAAGATGTATTTTTTAATTTAAAAAATTATAGTCGTTATTGACTAAATACTTATTGAATTATTAGATACAAATAATAATTTATAAAGTACACGTTACAAATAAAATATTTAATAAAATAACTATCGAGCACTCAAATTATTTAGTCAATAAAAAAATCGAATACTGTTCAATAATTAGTAAAATTTTCAAAGCAGCCCTGCCAACCACTCATAAAAGCAAGTACAAGATCTTTACTATAAAAAATAACCAAACTAATGGGACGAAAGGAGACTTGTGTGAGAATTTAAGGTTTTTTGGAGTATAGAGCCTTTATCTTGGAAGTCATCATCAATCCACTTTCTTGTAATTCTTCCACTCCTCTGACAAGCTCCACATGATCATGTAGAGTGGCTCACAGACCCACCAACGTTATCTTGTCCACTTGAAAGTGGTAGAAAATTACCATAACAATGGCCTCTCTTTTCCATTTTTTGTTTATCTACATTGTCATTGTTCTTCAACTTTGAATTTATAACTCACAATACTCTAATGTAATCAAAGAAAAGGTTGGCAACAGCTTTGTCAAAGCTGATTTTCCTTTTTTTTCTTTTTGTTTTGACACGTTCTACGCTTATCTCTCCATATAAAGTTCAAGCACTCAGCAGCTGCCATTTTCATAGAGGAGCCAAAAGACAAACCTTATTCATTAGTTCATTGAGGAAACCCAGAAAACATCTCTTCTTGGGTCTGCAAACCTTCTCTGCTATACCTCATTCATATTCCAATCGAGATGGGACGCTAGTGGGCAACTGTATTTTGGGTCCCTTCTTCTTTTGCTTACCTTTTGGGTTTGGCAGAAGATTTTGTCTGCTTTGTTCTGTGAAACCCTTAAAGACAAATTATCTTCACTTGATGATAGGTCTTTGTTTCTTCTTCCTTCTTTTCTTGTTCCTCCATCATTCTCCTCTGTTGCTTCAATGGATTCTCTGAAACCTTGACCATATAGAGTACACCTGCGACGGAACCATTTGCAGCAAGAGTTTTACAGGGGGTATAATGTACGTAATTCTTACTTGATAGAGAAGCAGTAAGTTTAGCAGGAACCACTATGGCTTGGATTTTAAGTGAGAGAGTTTCTGTCAAATGAATGTTTCCATCTTTTCAATTCTATTTAGTCATCTTCTCTATTGGTATCTGTTACTCAAATTACAATAAGAAATATGCTAAGACCATCGAGTAAGAGAGACAGAGATTAATGGAAGTTCATTGGAAATGTAACAGCTTTTACATTTTTCTGTTGTTTTTCAGAGTTGAAGATAGGAGAAGATGTCTGCCAAGTTCATATATACCTTGTCAGATGACAAACCAGATCTGCAGAAGCAAATTGGATGCATGAATGGAATTTTTCAGCTCTTCGATCGCCGGCATTTCCTCAACGGTGGCCACCGTATCGGTGGTCCAAACCGCAAGAGCCTCCCACCAGGTACTTCCCTGACATATCAACACCCTAAAATCCTTGAAGCAAATAAAATGCAAGTGTTTGCCTCCATATCCATGTTAGAGCTTTCTGAGACCTCTCAATTATACTTGTTCTGGTGTTCTTTTCTCATCCTTTCTTGCCCAATACTTTTGCAACATTACTTGCAGTTTCCACTTCACCTTTTTGTTATTTTTATGAGCTTTAAGTCCATTGAACTTCTCAAATGTGCACATTTCATTTTTGACTTCTCAAGCATCAATTGTTAATATTTTGCTTCTTTCTAGGTCATAATAGCAGCCATGTAATGGAGCTCAAAAGGGAATTCCAAAAGAACACGGTAAAGTACGCAATCCTTAGCTATTCCTTGATTGGAGATGTAGGCAATCTGTTTTAAGCAAATATAACTTAAAATTACAGGAGAAAAATCAGATGGTCGTGAAAGAGAAACGAAGAACTTCCACAGAGTCAACAAGAAGCTCTTTCTCATCGTCCTCTTGTTCATCTAGTCTCTCAAGTCTAGAATGCAGCAAACAATCTCAGCTAGAACCACCTACAGTCAGACACAGCATAGCTCAAGAAACTCATGTTTGCAGCTCACCCACTTGCAAGCCAAATGCTCCCTTGCAGACAAGTCAGCAATCTCTTGATCTCAGGGATGTTGTGAAGGACTCCTTTTACAGAGAAGTCCGTGGCCTATCAGTTAAAACTGCTAGCAGAGGAAGTACTGGGGGCCAAACCCTGAAGTACATTGATTCCCCGAGACCTTCCCAGCACTTCAAGGCAGTGGAATCCAAAGTTTCAGGTCTGAAAGAGTCATTTCAAGTTCATCATAAACATCAAGTGTCGTCGTACAAACCAAATGCTGCGAAACATGGTTCTTCAACTTCTTCATTGAGAGATGCTCGAAGATTCTCTTGTGATGGAAGAGAATCAAGAGACACATTCAAATCCACCATAAAGCTCAAGGAACTCCCAAGGCTATCATTGGACAGTCGTGCAGGCTCCATGAGGGGGTTGAAAACTGAAATGAAATCAAATCACACTTTACATAATTCAACAAGGGAGAATCAGATCTCTCAGCAGCAAGAAGTAGGAAGCTATGGAAAACCATGTAGTGTTGTCGCCAAGTTGATGGGGTTGGAAAATCTCCCCGAACTTGCATCGACAAAAGGAAATGAAATTATCCCAGATACAGAAAATGATCCTTTCTCAGTATCATCAAGAATGCTTGATCACAACAAGCAATATCAAATTACTGGATCACCAAGAAATTCTCAGCAGGAATCTCTTTCAATCAGGCATAAAAATGCTGAATCAGACAAGAAATCTGCTACAAGTTTGAAGTTTCCAATAGAACCAGCTCCCTGGAAGCAGATAGATGAAAGTAGACGTTGTCCAACACCAACTATGAAGACTGGAGTGTCTCTACCAAAAACTCCAAAATCTCCTCTCTCTGTTTACGCCGAGATAGAGAAAAGGTTGGCACATCTAGAGTTCAAGAAGTCTGGAAAAGATCTCAGAGCTCTTAAGCAGATACTTGAAGCAATGCAGAACACTAAAGACATGTTGGAGAGTAGAAATGAAGCTTCAAGTCCTCTAAGTCATTCAAGCAGCAACAGCAGTCTCAATCAGCACTCAAAGACAACAATTCAGAAGAACTTACCAAATAGGTGTTCAAACTCTGCCCCAACCAAGGGTTTGAATTCACCGAAAGGATCTAAATCACCAATTGTGATCATGAAACCAACAAAATTTGTAGAGAAGGCCAGTCATCCCATAGCACCGATGAATGCAACAAATAATCTATCAGGTCCTACCATAGGTTTTGTCAAAAATCCAAGCACCAATTGCCTTGGTGAGCGATCCTGCCAAGCTTTTAAGACCAGCAACAAAAAGAACGGGGCACGATTGATAAGATTAGCACAAAATTCAAACGATCCTCAGCCTAACACCAGAATGAGCATCAAACAGGGCAAGGGCTCAGCACCCATGAACTTAAGACCACAGCAGAAGAAGCTTGGGTTGGAGAAGCAACTTTGTCCCAAGATGTCAGCATCAGACTTGAACAGGACTAGACGGCAGCCCACCAGACAGCCAATAGAATCCCCAGATAGAAAATCTAACCGAAAGACAATTGATGAAGGATGCATTGCAATTTCTAGAAATGGGAGAGAACTGAGTTTCCAAGGTGATTCAGTTTCTATGCAATCAGAAAGCACAGTTAGTTTGGCCTCACTGGTTGATGATGAAGTATCAAGTATTGATAGATCTGATAAGATGAGTTATGCCGTTAACGAGAAAGCTCACAGGACACAAAAGGTACGTGTTCTTCATCTCAAGTATCTGTATTTTGTTTTTGTCAGTTTTCACTGATCCAGTTTCTTCCATCCAGAATCGCGCAGCAAGATCACATACAAAACCAGTAATTACTTCCTCAGAACAGCCAAGTCCAGTTTCCATTCTTGATGCAGCACTTTGCCTTGATGAATTACCATCTCCAATAAAGAAGATATCAATTGCATTCAAAGGTGAGAATATTCAATAGACAATAATTGCATCAGCCTAACTGTGAATTTAGGACAATAATTGCATTAGCCTAACTGTGAATTTAGATTATTTCCCATTTGAAGAAAATTAGCTGATAATTCAGTATAAGTTAGACCAATACATGTCAGGGAGAGAAGAGACAGTCTTACACCCATATATGATACATCATTCTCTCATACTTGTTCAATGTTCTTTCAGCAGAAGATGAGGCTGTGAATTCTGCTGAGCTGCAATGGAATCCTGTGGACGTGAATCACTCATCCAGTAGTGCAAAGTTTACGCTCAACCCATTGCTTGATCCTATGGAAACAGAGGACACAAACTCCATTTCTCATAATCTTAAGCAGACTTTATTTATGTTAGAGGAAAATATTCCTGATGAAGTTACTGCTTTCTATGCCAGTTCCAACCCAAACCACAGATACATCTCAGAAATAGTTTTAGCATCAGGTCTTCTTAGAGATTTTGAATCTCAATTTACAACCAGCCTCAACCCAACTGGTTGTCCAATCAATCACAACTTGTTCCTTGCCCTGGAAGAAGCCAGTGGAAGACCTAGGCATTTAAATGGAAGCAGTGATAAACAGAGTGATTCAGAACCTCAAGTGAAAATCCAAAGAAAACTGGTGTTTGACTTTGTCAATGAAATTCTACCTCAAAAATTACAGGTGAAGCGTTCTCCCAAGTGGTGCCTCTCATCAAACATACTGGCTGGACAAGGACAGAGAGGATATCAGCTGTTGGAAGAATTATGCTCAGAGATAGATGGACTGCAAAGTGCCAATGCCAACTGCAGCTTAGATGATGAAGAAGACAGTTTGGCAAATATTATATGGGCAGATTTGAAACATCAATCAATCCATTGGACTGCTTTCCCGGATGAAATTCCGGGATTAGTTTTGGATGTTGAGCGCTTGATTTTTAAAGACTTGGTAAATGAAGTTGTAGCAGTGGATGTAAGAGGAAGGTCAACTGGCCATTGCAGGCAACTCTTTTCAAAATAGGATTTTGGCACCAGTTCAAAATTGTTACTCAATCACAAACTTCCAGAGTTAGAAGTCTACTCTAGTTTCAGTTTTTTAGTTGTTCCTTTTACCCGATCAAAAGAAGAAGTCTAAATAAATTACACATTAGCATAATGCTAGACTGTAAATCTCTCAAAGAAGTTTGCATAAATGCAGATTACAGTCGTAAAGTATTAACAAGAATTTATAGCTACGGTCAATTCTTGCAGGAAGTACATTCTGTTCTTATGCAGAAAACTAGGAGCTATAGCTTTATCTCTCAGGGAAAAGTATGCAGATAAACAAGTGAGTCCTGGATCTGCTGTCTTCACAATTATTTTCCAATATAATTTACAGTTAAAATTGTACAAATTTGTTAAAAAAACCTGAAATAATAAAACTTGCAACATCCATTACTCTAAACAACCTAAGGAGCTATCGATGCTAATCAAGCTGCAAAGTAAATAGGATACAGGTAACTCCACTATCAAACTTCCACTTTCTGTGGGGTACTGAACATTAAAAGATTTCTTAGCTCTTTCCCCTTTTGAACTCAATGATACCTTACCAATTTTCATGTCTAGTTGATTGACCATTGGCTACTTAGTTTCCCAAAAGCCTGATCATTACTTGAAAATTAGAAGACAAATCATTTTTTCATTATTTGTAGCTAAAATCATTGGTGACGAATCAGCATGATATTTGTAAGAAAACTCGATTATATAGCAAAAGAGTGCATAAAAGTTGTACGACTTGGCTTTTTCTCAACATGAAGACTTGCATGATTGTGCATCAAAATTTCTATTTTCTCCTCTATATTCTACTGATAAAGTATCTTATCGCACTATTAAAAAGTAAGAACAATAATAATAATTGTCATTCCCAACCACAGTTCCATAACAAAGGAATTGATATAAAAAGTACCAAAAAACTCAGCTTTTCACATTAAAACTCTCTCAAGAAACCCTTTTGATACAACCATCTTGAAACGAGCAAATCAACTTTCTGTTGGCAAAAAAAACAGGGCAAAGATTCTATATATACTCTGAAACTTGATGTGGCCCCAAAGCACTATAGTTTCATTCCATTCAGTATAAAATCATGAAAGTCAAGAAACCCCACAAGCAAAAATCATTCACTGACAGGGTATTATGACAAGATGAACGTGCGTACCTCCAAAACCTCTTTAATCAGGGCCAACAAATCATATGCTAACAAATGCAAGTTCCTATCTTTTAACTACACTGTGACCAACTTCTGCTCTTAGATCCTAAAGAGGTATATAAATTCTAACCAAACCCGATTTACAAATAAGCAAGCTCCTCTAGGTTTTGCATAGATTGTTTGAGGACTTTCACAGACCTCCTTTTGTTGTCATCTATTGCATTTTCATCTCTAGACCACAGTTCAATTTTCAGTGTGTCTTCCTCAATGTACCGAAGAATCTCCCTAACTGTGCCTGGACTTAGATTAAAAATAAGTGCTCACGAGATATGAATGACGTGCTAGGTCACTTTACAGAGCCTCAAAGAAATATTTTTATGATAATACTTACAACGTAAGTTTGTTACAGGAGAGAGAATAATGAATACAAGCCATACATGTGTTAGGGTGTTATGTACGACTAACAAACTGTACAGTAGGACATTTAATGAATAGACAATTATTATATTTACATCTAACTAATCCTATCTTTCATGCTTTAACATTCCCCCTCAAACGAGAGGGTGTAATAACTAAGCCGAGTTTGTCTCTGTGTTGCATGAAGTGTGTACATGTAAGGGCTTTAGTTAGGCAATCTACAACTTGAAGAGAAGATGGTATGTAATCAATATTAATGACACCAGCTAGGTATAACTCTCGGATGAAATGGATGTCTATTTCTATATGTTTACTATGAGCATGTTGAACAGGGTTGCCAGCTAATGCTTTTACATTTAAATTATCACCCCACATCATAGAGGGTTGGTTTAGTGTTAAGCCAAGTTCAAAAAGTAGGGACAGTATCCATTTGGCTTTTGTTGCGCCATTTAATAATGCTTGATATTCTGACTCAGAACTTGACCTAGACACCATTTTTTGTTTCCTTGACGCCCACGAGATGAGCGCGTACTCCCTAGGTAGACACAAATGCCTTCAATGGACTTACGATCGTCTATGCCTGTGACCCAGTCAGTGTCGGTGAAAATCGTTAAATGAGGTAGCTTTAAGGGCTTGATATGTAACCCAAGATGATGGGTTCTTTTCAAATACCTAAGCACTCTCTTAATAGCCTGAAGATATATATTTGTAGGTTGGGACATGTATTAAGTTAGCTTATTGACTAAGTAAGCTATGTCTAGTCTTATGTTGATAAGAGATTGAAGTGGGTTAATCATCCTCCGATACAGGGAAGGATCTTCCATAAGAGTTCCTTCTGTTTTGGAGAGTTGCCTTCCTGTGACCATACGATTTGTGACCGGTGTACAGTTATGCATATTAAATCTTTTTAGGACGTCTAAGTCATACTTGCTTTGATTCAGATAAAGGCCAGACTTATCTCGGTAGACTTCAATCCCAAGGAAGTAATACACAGAGCCTAGATTCTTCAGAGAGAATAGTGCATTTAGCTTTTGGATGAAGATTTGTAAATAATTAGAGTTGTTGCCTGTGATGAGTATGTCAAAACGTAAATGAGAATGAACATTGTAAGGTTTTTCTGTCAAAAAAAGAATAGAGATACGACACTTTTTGAGTTTTTGAACCCCCACTGCAATAGAGTGAAACACAGTCGATCAAATCAAGCACGAAGTGCTTGTTTTAAACCATAAATGGCCTTCACCAGTTTGCACACATGCTTTGGATGGCATGGATCTTTAAAACCTTCTGGTTGTCGCATGAAGATATCTTCCTGAAAAAAGCTGTTGAGAAAAACATTATTTACATCCAAATGCCGAATTTCCCAATTTAACAAAACAACTATAGTCATCACAATGCAAATAGTGGTAGGCTTGACAATAGTGCTAAAAGTTTCTCCATAATCAACCCTACGTGCCTGCTGAAAACCCTTCGCGACAAGTCTGCCCTTGTTTTTAAAAATGGTGCCATCGGGCTTGAATTTAGTTTTGAAGATCCACTTACAGTCGACTAGTTTTTCTTTACCAGTGTAGGGCACTAATGTCTACGTCCTGTTTCGTTGTAATGCTTCGAACTCATTGATCATAGCTTGCTTCCATTGAGGGGAAGTCAACGTGGTTGCCACTAAGTTTAGTTCTAAAGCTCGAGACAATGAAATTGGATTCTTAGCTTTTAAGAGCCTAATAAACGGATATATGGGCTTGAATACTCCATCCTTCGCATATGTTCTTATAGGATGTATGTTTATGTGAACTGGTCTTTTTTCTTGATCTGTATATTGGACCAAATGTTGAGTCTCGTTCAACTGGTTTAGACTCTCCGTTGTTTCTGAGGTCGACGAAGGCGCACATGGTGGAATTGCTGTGTGATTTTGAGAGTCTAATATAGGAGGATGTTGTTCTTGATTCTTCGTTGTATCTTCATTGGTAACCCTGTATTCTTGAGAGCTGATGATTAGTAGGATGACATAATCACTTTTAGATGATGTCGAATGGCGATGTAGGAACCCTTTAGTGCATGGAAACATTAACACATCAAAAACTACATGTCTAGAAGTATATATTCGTCCAGTTGTGCTGAGACACTTGTAACCTTTCTGATTGGAGGCAAGGCCAAGATATACACACTTCTAGCTATGGAATTAGAACTTATGAGCATTGTAAGGTTTCAAACATGGGTAACAGGCACACTCAAATGGTTCGAGTGTCTTGTAGTCGGGTTCAACTTTGTATAACAAACATAAGGGGGTTTGAACCATTTACAGTAGGTGTTGGTAGTTTGTTTATGATGTAGACAGCCATTTGAAAGGCATCAACCCATTGAGAGAGAGGAAGGCAAGCCTGAGCAAGCAATGTCAGACCTATTTCGATAATACGCTGGCGTTTTCCCTCTTTCGACCATTCTGAACAGACGTGTAAGGGCAAGTAAATTGTATTTGAATACCCACTGTTTGTGTGACAGGAGTGAGTGGTTTATATTCAGTCCCGTTATCGCACTGAAGAGCCTTTATCTTAGTGTCAAACTGGTTCTCAACATATGTCTAAAATAAGTTGAATGCATGTATGACTTCTCCTTTATGTTTTAGTGGATACAACCATGTATATCTATTGAAATCATTCAAGAAGTGGATGTAGTAGTGATGACCATTTGCAGATTGTACAGACAAAGGTCCGCAAATGTCTGTATATATTATTTCTAAAGGAGAAGAAGCATGAGATTCAAACCTTGTAAATAACAACTGTTTAGATTTACCGTATTGGCAAGCTTCACATACAAATTTTGGAAAAAAATGTTGACATTGCATTTATTCAAGATTTCCTTTAAGATCCTATCATTAAGGTGTCCTAGTTTGTTATGCCATTTGACAAATTCAGTCATATTCTCCTTTGTAGAGGAAGAATCAAAAGGAGAGAAGCTGTCATATTCACTTGTGCTTGCCACGCCACTTTATCCATGGGATATCGTCCTCGTTTTGCTTTCTCGTGCATTAGAGACTTGTCTGTCTTCTTATCCTTCACAACAAATTCATCATTAGTGAAATGTATATCAATATCATTATCTCTAATGAGTTTGTTGACACTCATTAAATTTTTAGTTGCTAAAGGTACTAATAAGACATCATTCAGTCGGATTGTTGAATTAGAAACATGCAGATAAGTGGAACCAATACTAGTTACTCGCATTTTCTCACTAGTGCACGTATAGAGATATGCCTTACCTACTGGAATATAATAGTCAAGTTGATCAGTGTCAGATGTAACGTGGTAAGTGGCACCGCTGTCTATGTACTAAGATGGATCTACTACTAACTAAGATTGAGCTTGAGCGTAGCAAACTTGAGATGGATAGTTGTTCGAACTTTGGTTGTAAGTTGGTGGTTGAAATGTTTTATCGAAGCGATAATAGCAATTTGCGACGATATGGCCAGGCTTCTCACAAAGGTGACAGTAAGGACATCCACTTTTATTGTAGCTTCCTCTACATCCTCGTCTTCAATGACCACGTAAGCCACGAGAGTTTTTCTAAGAACCACATTCTGAGTTGCCATGAGCTGAGTAAGTTTTATTAGATTCATCTTTTTGAGCCAGGTTCACAGAAGATTGAATTGATAAGTTCAAGAAATGATTCAATTATTCAAGACGACTCTCAAAAGCAAGTAACAAGGATTGTGTATCAATCCACATAAGATCTGGTTGATCTACCAACTTGACTACTACTGCATTGTGGTCAGCATCGAGGTCGTTCAGTGTGTGAAGAATAAGATCTTCAGTTGCTACAGGAGCTCCTACCAGCGTTAGTTGATCGGAGATGGTCTTTATTTTGGTGAGATACTCTTCCATCTTGAGAGTATTTTTGCGGGTTTGATGGAGCTCTGACTTCAGCATCATCACTCGCGACTTCATCGAGGCGCAAGTAAGCTCTCGTGTACTAACCCATAATTCTTGAGCAGTTTTGCAGTGTAGGAGTTAGGCTCCTACCTCTAGGGTCATGGTGTTCCTTAACCATCCAAATAAAAGACAATCGAGAGAATACCACTCATCAAAAGCTGGGTTTGATATTATTCCTGTGTCTCTAGAAACAAGACATAGAGGAGCGAGTTAGGTGCCATTGATGTGAGATTGAATAAGATTCCCTTCAATCAATGGTAGCACTATTGATTCCCACACCAGATAATTGCCTTTATCCAACTTGATGGAGCAGCCTTGCTTGAGGAATTAAAGAGTGAGCATGTGCTCAGCAAAGTTCTGACGAGAGATGCTGAAGCAGAAGTTGTCGAGGACCCATCAGATGAGGCCATACCCATTACTCTGCGCTCTGATACCAAGATAAAAAATAAGTGCTCACGAGATATGAATGACGTGCTCGGTCATTTCACCGAGCCTCAAAGAAAAGTTTTTATAATAATACTTACAACAGAAGTTTGTTACAGGAGAGAAAATAATTAATACAAGTCATACATGTGTTAGGGTGCTATTTACGAATAACAGACTGTACAGTAAGACATTTAATGAATAGGCAATTATTATATTTACATCTAGCTAACTTTTATCTTTCATCCTTTAACAGACTTGCAATATAATAAAGAATGGTTGAAAGCGACAACAAAACCCTGAGTTGATCTCAATTGCTCCATTCTTCGAACAATGTCGAAAGCATTAACCTCAGATTATACCAACAAAGTTAGCATAGACTTATGCCATCTTTCATACACTATAATTTTATGAACAATTAACGTAGTAATTTTAATGATTAAAAAATCTAACCGATTTGACTAGTTTAACTTAAAAAATCTTGAACTATCCAATTTTTAGTTGATGTAAAATAACTAATTGCTCAATTTTTGCAAAATAAATATATTAATTTTTATGTAACAATCTCTTTTTTCAATTTAACTTTAAATTCTTCAATAGGTAAGGACAATTTCTTTCAATAATATTTTAAATTCTTTAATTTTATTTAATCTTTAGTCAGTTTTATGATGGTCTAATTTCGATTGAATCTTTTAAACATTAATCCTCTTATCTTATCGATTTAACTTTCGGTTTGATTTTTTAAAATATTGAATAATTTAGAATAAGAAAAGGTGAAATAGTATGATTAATTATAGAGAACCTTGTGGAGAAACTTTTCTAGTCGAATTTGATCAAATTAAATTTTAAATAAAAATAAATTATGTAATTAATTGGATCATCCAGTTGACTTGATATTAAAGATATTTTCTGTTTTTATAATTGTCATTATATTTTATTTATATTTTTCTTGTATTATTTTGTGTATGATGAAAATTTTAATTAAGAAAATTAAAAAGTTAGCATCTTAGTCTTTTATTTTTTAAATATTCTCTCCACTTGCTTTTACTTTATTTTTGGTTGGTCCATATAAAAGAAGTGTTGGTGGATTTCTTCTGTAGGAGTAATTTAGACTCAAAGCATTTGAAATACCATAATTTGAAAAAAATGATTTAACCACGTAATATGATATTAGAAATTGGGCCTTTCTACCTTTTTCATTTTATTGGGCAATCAATTAAAAATTATCAAAATTTAAGATAAAAATATTAATTCACCTTTTATCTTTTGCGCATAAGTAAAATTAATCATTTTATTCTATTTTCTTATATTTTTGTCAAAGAAAGATTTTTATATAATAAAATTGATAATGTTTGAAGTACATATTTTGAATATTATATTATAAACTATTCTAGTTTAGAGTTTATGGATTAGAAATAAGACTAGACAATCATATGGTTCATTTATATATTATACTAATATATAATTAAAATTAAGAAAGAGTCTAAAACTATATAATTATATCATACATTTATAAATTATAATAAACTTTATATTAAGGTATATAATAAATTTGGAGCAACCTATTTAGAACTTATTGAATAACTTGGAAATTTATGATACAAAATTTGTAATAGAAAAAAGTCAAAGTAATTAATGCTTAAAGCAGAAGTCTGCGAAGGGTTATAATGTATACAATTTTTCTATTTTTATTTTATAAAAAGATTGTTTTTGTGATTTAAACATATAACCTTACGATTACAGAGGAACAACTTTAGCCGTTGCTTCAAGATTCACTTTCAAAAGTCAAAGTCAATATATCTCAATGTAGAAGGCTCCTTGCTTTGCGATAGTTGGAGGAGGGTCATCAATACACGTAGCCTTCTCTTTGTAATTTTTACAAAGTGACTGTTTCTGTGATTCGAATATATGACTTTTGTAATATTTTGAGTTAAAGTTATTCTATACAATTTTCTATAATAAATATAATGTTTAAATTATATTATATTATACATTATTAATAAAAAAATTCTCATTTTTAAATAAAATAATAATTCAAGAATTAATCCTCTTTCTTCAACTTAATATCCAAAATAAGGGAAAAAGTTCAAATTAATCATAAAGGGATTAATTTGATCAAGGATAGACAAACAACTATTTATATACTAAAATAATAATCTAGGAAAGACGAAGTAGAGTAAAAAATAATTAATTAGAATAAATGCATTTTTATAAAACTTGTATATATAAAACTATATTAAAAAACTTTAGACATGCACAAATTTATTATTAATGTTTATTATTGGAATACTTTTTATGATTAAATTATTTTTCACATGAAAATTAAAATTAAACTTATTATGATAAGATATTTTTAAAATATAACATATTTTATTAATGTTGCATTTAGATCTCTTTAATTCATGCTCTTAATATATCACATATTTAAAAAAGCATAAATGAGAATTAATAAATAATACATCAATCGTGATACTTTACCGTACATGTAGAGTGTACCTTGGAAAGAAGGTTGAGGTGAAAATATGTTATATAAATTATAGAAAAATTTACTGAAAAGGCCATTAAAAAATAATACTATTATAAGAAATAAGAACAATTTTAAAATATTTTATTTTGAAATACAATTAGATACATAAGCTTGTTATCTTTTTATTAACACAAATTTAAAAGCAAATGTAAATTATCCTTTAATATCTTATTTGAATTAGAATTGGTATAATAAAGTATATTAAAAATTTTTTGATTGACAATAAGATAAAGATATTAAACATTCTAATTTAATTTATCTCAAGAATATTACCACTCATAAATTAAAAAAAGAACCCTAATTCCTAATTAATTATAAGAAAGTATTTAGACATCTAATTATAAAATATAAACTAAGAAGCCACAGAGTCCATGTTGAATTAAGCAGAAAACTAGAAAAACATGACATAGTCCTAACCAAAAGAATTAGAGTGAAGGTATTGGAACCATAATGGAGATACGTAGTCGATCCAACACTTGAAGAACAATAGCCAGAACCTTAAGCCTTATTGCAACTAAAAACCAGTCTTCCTCTTCTTCTTCTTCTTTTTTTTTTTGGTATGTAAACTTTAAAAAACTATCCATAAATTAAGTTCTGCAGATTACAGAAAAAAGAAGTAACAAATGATGAACATAACACCAAAAGAACTGAGTGTTCAATCCTAGATCCATCATATTCCTCTTAATTATTGACATTAACATGTTAATTTTTCTTAGTAATTTTCCATTTGCAAATCATCATTTAATACTATTTTGTACTAATCATCCACACTATGATAAATACTATTTATAAAAAGATAATTTTTTCAAGACTCATCTTTTGTTGGAGAATTAATTCAAATTTGAAATTGTTTAAATTCCTTTAAAATAAGTCTTAGATTATCTTAGAATAAGTCTTAGATTATATTTAATCTTATCTTATAAATTAGATTTAGTGGCTGAAAAATCTATTTAGTTGTTTGTATTTTGTCTATATAAGGCAATCAAGTTCAATAATAAAAATATGAGTGTGTTTTGGTATTGTTCAATCTTCATCTTATCCCATCTCCTTCATCTTCTTTATCTTCAAAATTTCAACATGGTATCAGAGCCTTAGATCCTTGAGGGACTGTGAGAATGGTAGAGGGCGTTTATCTAGCAAAAGTTCCATCATCGAAGAAGGAAGGAAATAAAGTTCAATGTGATCTTTGCAAGAAACCGGGGCATGAAGAGAAAGATTGTTGGCATAAGGGAAAAGTTCAATGTTTCAATTGTAAAAGATTTGGACACCTACAGAAAGATTGCAGATTAAAAAAGGAACAAGCAAATATGGCGGAGTTGCTTGATGAAGAAACTCTTTTTTGAAAATTGGTGAAAAGTGTACCAAGATGTTTTTTGGAGAAAAGTGCTCCAATAATTGTAGGTTGGTGAGAAGGGCATCAACAAGATGATGAGAAGTGCATCATACGGTGAAGAGAAGTGCTTCACATAATCATTGTAGGTTGATGAGAAGTGCATCAATAAGCGAAGAGAAGTGCTTCACAAAATATTTGAAAATAGAGAGATGTGTTCCATTTAGAAAATTTGAATTAAGAGGAAATGTTGGATAATTAATTCAAATTTGAAATTGTTTAAATTCCTTTAGAATAGGTCAAAAGGAATAGGTCTTAGATTATCTTAGAATAAGTCTTAGATTATATTTAATCTTATCTTATAAATTAGATTTAGTGACTGAAAAATCTATTTAGTTGTTTGTATTTTGTCTATACAAGGCAATCAAGTTCAATAAATAAAAACGATTAGTGTGTTTTGGTATTGATCAATCTTCATCTTATCCTATTTCCTTCATCTTCTTTATCTTCAAAATTCCAACATCTTTTCCATCTGGCTAGTTTCAGGTTCAGGCTCGGGTTTGAATTCCCGGAAACTCATTATAAGTGTCTATCCAAATAGATGGATTTCTACTGCACTTAGCATGCAATGCAGAGCAAGAAGCTTATTTAGCTATGTATAGAGAGAAAGGACATTATTACTGTGAGCACTATGGTAATTAGGTCATGGTTTATAACAGCACTACTGAATCTACTGAAAATGGTGAACAGTGACTACAGCTCAATAAGTAAGAAATATCTAAGACTTATAAAGTTATCTAACCCCTTTATCAACCTATTAGGGTTTTCGATTATGAATTTTTGATGAGAAAAAAAAAGAAGAAGAAACTTCTCTTCTCTTACGTTTAATGAGGACCAGAGGTGATTTTTCTTTAGAAGCAGCTTTCGTCAGAGGTTTCTTTGACCACCAAAAGCAGTTAATTACTTCCATGATTGTATGTTTTTGGATCTTGTGCAATTATATTGACACTGTCACACTTCTTCTTTTTCTTTCTCTTCCCCTTCTTCTTCTGAAAAGCTTAAGACCCTAATCTAAGGATGACTATTCCCAGGTTAAAGACGAAGCATCAATGAATTATCTTTAGAGTTGCAGGCTATAGGAATTTCTTCTTGTAATGCTATGGCAAACAAAACAGAAATATATCTAAGAACTAGAGCTTGTAAATAATCTTTGCTCTACTTATTTATTTATATCTCAAATTCAGTTTCAATAAGTGAAAGTCATTGCATATATGTTGGCTATGAAAAAAGAGAAATAAGAGCTTTCAAGAGGAAATATAAAGAGGAGGAGTATTTTAACAAAACTATATTTTTTAAAATAACATTATACTTAACATATATATTAATATATAATTAAACATGCTTCTCTTAAATTTTTAAAAAGATAATTTATAATTATTCATATATTCAAATTAATTTTACTACAGTTATCTTTATTTTTAACATTTAAGTTTATGATCTCCAACATATATGTGAATGCACTGGACTGAAATCATGCCATTGTTAAAGTAGCCTAGCCAAATACAAAATCACAAAGAACTCAATGTATTGAAGCTTTTTTATGGAATTATTCGTCTCATAAGTACCCAGCATAGCAGAACATAGGCTTCTTCAGGGTTTTACCTAGCACTGAATTCAGAAAATTATGGAATCAAACAGGAGATATAAGAGCATGAGAAATGTTGCTGTGAAATGCAATAACTTCAATCAACTCTCACCAAGATATATGGGCAAGTAAGATTGTTGTAGTAACTCTAAAGTACAGTAACTTCATTTCTCACCTGAAAGAGAGAAATTTTAAGGGTTTTCTTGTTGCAAGAGGAGAGGGTCTGGATCTTCCTTCTTTAATATCACTTCTTTATGTCATTTACAAGGAAAATCCTGGTCCTTATCTGGAGGACTTTTGGTACTGTGAGATTGAAGAAGCCTTGAGGTCGTCATACTGAAATGAAAAGGTCTTACTGATTGGTTTATAGGGTACTGACTTGGGGTAGTAGGATTCAGCAACAGGTTTGGAGAGCTTGAATTTAGCATCTGGAAATGGTTGATTTGCCTTGGATCAACCTCAGTTGATGGAAAATATGATTGTGTAGTTCCTGGAGGGCAAAACAGAATCTGAGAACCTGATGATAAAGACAGTGTGGAGTGCAACGGTACAGCATTTAGGTTGTGTAGCTCTTCTGGTTGTGTTGCTGCATATCCTTGACCTCCGAAGGCAAAATTTGGAGGGAGATATGAACCATATGGAACGCCATTGATGGTCAATCCACTGGAGGAAGAGGGAGTTGCTGTTCTAAGTAAGAAACTGGTAGATGAATTAGCACCTGGATCTTCATGTCTTTCATGTTTACTTTCTTCAGTCCAATTCTCCTTCTCATCTGCTGAATCTTTTGCAACTTGTTTTGATTTTCCTCTCAAAAGTGAATCCGAATTCCAAACGTTTGATCTTGTTAATTCATTTCCATCTTCCCAATTGATGATGTTACTCATTTTAAACCTTTCTTTGTTTGATTCTGATGAGTGGCCAACTTCATGAGAATGACCTATCACTGCAGTGGTATAATTCAGGCCTAAGTTTGCAGGTGGCAGTGGAAGTGGAAGTGGTGGCAGTTCATCGATCTCCTGTTTAGCTGCATTAAGTAACCAATCTACGACTTTACTTGGCTGATTCAGACCAAGCCTATCTTGAAGATCATACAATTGAACGGCAGTTGTAACAGAAAGCCTAACTCTTCTGTCTCTAAGTCCTCTAATGGTGCGAACTTTACTATGCCTGTCTTTCCCTCCAAAAGCTCGTGACACTCGCACAATTCTAGGGTCCTTCAACCTCAGCCATTGCGCGGAGCTTGATGATGAACCCTTACCAAACTTTCCATCACTTGTACAACTCTCCTTCTTCTTCGATGGAGACTGCACTTCTTTTGAACTTCTAATCATCTTATGCGTCTCATCATCTTCATACTGCGCAGACATGGCAGGATCTTATGAAATATAGAGCAATCACAAGACAAAAAAACCCTAAACCTATTAGAGAAACAGAAAGTTGAAAAAAAGAAACTAAGGAATGAACATGGTAAACATCTGGTTTTCATAAGATTCTAGAGGACAACTGCATCAACCAAAACCATATACTCAAAACTTGCCACTGGAAACAGAAATCGTACCATAAATTGCATGAAGTCGACGACTCAGAAGTGAAATTTCAGCCCCAAGTTCATGTCTAACAGTGAGACTTCGAGATTGATACAAGATTAGACTTACAATGGTGACCAAGTTCCTGAAGAACCCTTATCAGTATCCTTATGAAGATGGCATGTAGTATAAAACTCAAGCTCGATCAAGCTTGCATATAGGGTTAAAGTTTTTTTTTTTAAACAAAAATTCAGAGAATCAAAGTGATTGAGGAAGCTGAGCTGTAGGAGAAAGGAAGATGCCGGAAAAACTCGACCGACCATGGTCCAAGGAAGACGTAAAGATAAAGCAATGGCAGATATGAAGCCACGTGGCGCATTTCACCATCGATTAACTAAATGTGCAGGCAGGCAGGTCTTTATCTTATCATTTCCTTTTTCACGCATGTTGAGCAATCATTGTCTCAATGAATAATCTTCGGGACAAATTTTCATAATAGTAGCAATTTTAACGTTTTTTTAATGATTATTATTGTCAAATAGAATAAATTATTCTTTAACTAATTCTAAATAAATCTCTTAATTTTAAGATTACTGAATTGTTATTTTTAATTTCTTAAGAAAAAATCTTTGTATTAAACATTTTTTTCTTAAATCTCCATTAAAATTAATAGTGACATATACGTAACATAAATAACAAATATAGGCCAATTAAATATTACTATCATAAAGACCAAATATAATTATTAAATCTGATAAAATTAATAATTTAGTATAACTATTTTAAATATTAATTTGAGTCAATTTTAATTAATTTCAGCTAGATCTGAGCGATCAGTTGAATCATTATATCAATAATATTTGATTAATTCACATGTATTATTAAAGTTATATGTATTTCACAATTATATTTTTTTAAAATAAGAAATATTCTTTCTAGAAACTTAAAAACTATGGTAAATTCGTTAAATAATTTTAAAGAAGATGAAAATTTTTAGTGTTGCTAAAAACTATATAAGAGTTTTCGTATCATCTTTATCCCAAATTATTCTGCGCATATTTGGTATTTGCTGGTTAAGGTTTCTAGCTGGATAAAAATGGCTGCTTACACAAACAAATACAAATGCTATAAATTCAACAGGAATGGGACCATTCTGGACATCTTCAAAAAGCGGCTAGTCACGCTTTATCGACAACTACAAGTTTAGTTTTGCACTGGATCCTAGTGCATGCCAATTCCCTAGTTGAAACAAGGACTGATAGATTGATGACATAAACCAAACACACAGTAATCTTATTTGATCTTGTTCATCTTCTATTGAACTAGTTCTAGGCATCACTACTTAGTGATTATAGCAATTTTATCTTATTTAAGTATTTAATGTTCATTTTTTATAATAAATCATTCTAACATTGAATCGCCATTTTTAGGATATATTTAATCAAAATGTCTTTTATTATTATAAGAAATGTGAAGTTTGGACATGTGAAAAAAAATCATCAGTTGCAAATATTCTTGAATAAATGGAAAAAATTTGCGATTTTTAAGTTTTTATAAATTTGTTCTCAATATTTTCAATGAAAACTAATTTTAAAATCAAAATTCTAGCGTGAAAGCAATTTCTAATGGTGTTTTGCAGAAGCAAGACAACATATTAGAGACGGGTCGATATGAAAGGTCTGCTCGAAACCAAGAGGCAATTAAATGTGGAAGAAACAAAACAAAGAAAAGAAAAACTTGGATAAGTCTATTGTTCATGGCCTCTAAAGTTCAACTTGTGGCTATACTCCTAAGAGCAGTGTCAGCTTGATGTGTATATGGCAGCAATTTAAGATACTTATAAGAAGTTAGAATATAGGTGAGGGACCAACCTCTAGGGCGGCATCCACTGAGGACGAGGACCACACAACTTTTCTGCAGAGAGACATGCATGAAGGGAGTTGGATTTTGTTGAATAGAACCTAACAGCTGACATTTTTAGCACAAGAAACTCTGGTTAGTCTTAATGAAGTCAGCCTTTCTAGGTGAAGAAATTTATAGATTTTAACGTATACAAGTTTGTTTCTTCATCTTTGAAAAAACATGTTCATTGACAATGACAAAAGAATTAATGACGATTGTGAATTAGTCATCTCAAAGTAAGTGGATCACAGCTAGCATTAAAACCCTAGCCCTAATTAATATTTACTGTGACTTAATTGCATATCAAAATTTACATCGTAATTGTAAGTTATTAATGTAATTGCTAATAATTGATCACTAGGCCGTAATTATAATTATAACTTAATGGAATAATTTAAAATTTCAATATGTTTTATCAATCAAAATTAATTACTAATTTACTTTATGACTTGTCTCTTTTTGTTTTAGTTTGTGAATTTATTTACACATTTTATTTTATATTGTTAATCTTTACCATATTTTATATGAATTATACTATATATTTTTATATGTTTAGTTATACATATTTATTGATGTCTTGTATTGTTATTAATTTGCTTTACATATGTGTATATCAGGAATAGTCTTTCTATCATGTACGATTAAGGTTGCATAGCATTTAAGCAGGATTGTCTTTTAGTCTTGTTATTGTTTTTAGTCTATGATGAATGATCATAAAAGCATAGTCAAGCATGTTTAATGATGATGACAAAGAATTGTTGATTTGATTGTGAATTAGTGATTTCAAAGTAAGTGATCCAAGTTAGCATCAAAACCCTAACCCTGATATTTACAATGACTTAATTATAGATCACAAGTTATATGATAATTATAAGTTATTAACTTAATTTTTTTAAAAATTCGGATATGAACTTTACGAATGTAATATGATTTCTTCGGTAATTATAATTGTAGCCTATAAAATAATTTAAGATAATTAAAATTTATCATAAAGATTAATATATATGTGTACTTTTTTAAATACGCTTTTTAAACCCTACTTAAGACTTTAGACTGAACATGTGGGATTGTGTGTGTGAGAGAGAGAGTGAGAGATGCTCTTCTCTGCTAGATTACAGAATGAAAGAGATGGATGAGAAAAAACTTTGGGGTTTCGATCTCTTCTTTTTCTCTTGTCTTGTCTCTCTAAATTAATTAACAGTGTTTGGCATCTCAAGATGAACAGAGTAAAGGTTTCTAACAAAGTTCTGATTTCTGGGTGTGATACAAAGGTACCATTATTGTGAACAATCAATGGTCCCCAAACTTCTCTACTGTTACTACTGGCCATTGCCAGTCTAGACTTAATGTAACTATGAATCCTGTATTTGATATTATTAGTAGTACCACTCCTAGTTACTATAGCAACTCATCGATTCTCTGGTAGTACTACTGCAGTCTCTCTCGTTTGTATTTATGTTAGAACAACTCATGTCTGATAAATGTTTTTATATATAGCTCAATTTATCTTTATTTTTCTTTTCAATCTTATAATGATTCATATTTTTATATATAACCCAATTCATTTTATTTCTCTATTTGATATGAGACTATTTTTATTTATGAATTTTCATTAATATATATGGATATTCCTTAGTGTTCCTAATGATCTTACAGTAGAATGAGAGAAACGTTTAAGATAGGGATGAACAAAAATCCAAGCAATGGTCCTATATACTTGAATACCATTTATCTTGGCTTCTGCTTTTTCCCCATCACTCTCTTGATATTGGCAATATGTATCATACATACGGAGTTAGAATGTTAGATGTCTGTTGTACCAGATAACAAAGAAGACAAAGAAAAGAACGCAAAGAAACATAACATTTGTTTTACTTGTCTAGAAATTTTGTAGCACATTGGTTGTGTTACTTCACTTTCATTGCCACCTCTGCTTTCCAATATTTCATATTAACTTTTTCTAAGGCATGAAGTCCTCTTGTTGTTTAAGAATTTTTTTACAAATCCATTTTAAAAACTTTTTAAAAAGATTTGGTGTAATATCAATTTTTTCAAAAAGAAATTTTCTCTTAAATTTTGATTAAAAATTTATAAAAAATGTGTGGCATAAACATCATATATAAACTAATCAAATGTTATTTATATGACGAATCAACTTAAATTTTAAAATTGAACCAAACTAATTAAATCATACTAAACTAATAATTTATTATAATTATCTTAAACTATTAATTTAAATTAAGTTTAATTAGTTCGGATCAGATTTAAGAGTTGAGTTAAGTTATTATAAAGATGATATTTGATTAGATCAAGTATAATATTTATATTAGGCACATTATGTTGTAATTTTTTAACTGAATTTTTTAGAAAATTTAAAACTAAAAATACTCAAGAATTTTAAATATTACAAAATTTCTAAAATATATTAAGCTATAGAAAATTCCATGTATTTTTACTTTTTTTTCTCTAATACTAAACTAAATTTTCTTCTTTTCTTGTTCTTAGTGTTTCCCTATCCTTTTTAATGGCCTAACAGCAGACGTTACTATTTGACAGAGGAACCAGACAGCAATCCCAAGATGTAAAGAGCCAACAGAAGAAGAACTGAATACACTATAAGCTTATTAGTTTTGAATATTACACTGAAATACTGAAGATATAGTAGGTAAAGATAAAGAAACCCCACATGGGTTTTGTTCCACCATTAGAGACCTCTTGACCGCTTTCACCAGTTTCGCAGAGCTTGTCCAGTAAAATGACAGAAGTATTGGCTCACGACTAACAATGAGATGGTGATTGTGAACTTGATCACAGACTCTCTAATGGGGTCCCGCTTCTTTAACATCACTAGTTACACGAATTTGGACTTTAAGGATTTCACATCTCTGAGAAGTTTTAACCATGCAACGATGAAGCAAAGAGGTCAAAGTTTGCACCAGTATTGCTGTTTTTGCATAGCAAATGTCATGCTTTGTACGTCCTCTTTCAGGATAAGAATTGAGCGTGCTCATATATAGTAGGAAAAACAGAATTGAGCATGCTCATGTATAGTAGGAAAAACACCTGAATCCGGTCTAAAGTGAAAAGATAAAACCTATTTTGAATGAAATTTAATTTGATTTTGAGTTTCAAAACAAGTTTTTAAGTTTTGAATCACATTTTAACTTATATACAAATTTTATATAATCTTATTAAGTTTAATAAAATAAATTATTTTATTTAATAAGTGAAATAAAACGTCCTTAAATTTGAAAATTCGAAGTTTGAGTCCCACCATTGGCATTTCTATGTTCATTTTACCAAGCTCGTGTGGCTACCCATAAGCCTAAATAAGGAGTTCGGACTGGGCATTTTCATTCTTAGGCTCATCTCATCTAATCCATGCCCTAAACAATATGCGTATCACTTAAAAAAAATTCTACAAAGATACCCAACAGGCAACTATAAGGGTTTGCAAAGTATAGTCTT
>JANZLX010000001.1:26857418-26867982 GCA_025531955.1 Erythroxylum orinocense | reverse complement strand
TATATAATAATTAATATATTATGCTTTGCATATTGTTTAATATACTTTAAATAATATTTATATGCATAAATAATTTTATTAAAAAAATATAGTTAAAATTAAAAATATTTTTATTTTTATGTCGTCAAATAACCTATTATATAAAATTTTTTCTTAAAAGTATTTTTTAATGACAATTAACTGATTTAAAAAAATTCTAAAAAATGCTTTTCTAATAAAAGCTTTACGGATATATGCTTATTCAAACATTTGTCAATTCAGTCCAGGCCAAGTCGAACCGGACTCGGCCCGAGTTTTATTTCCGTATAAATGCAAGCCAAGACATGTCTGATCTTTTTCCCACTGAATCCGGAACACGTCGCATCTACTTTTTGTCGGTCTTTCGTGTTCTTTTAGATGTAGTTAAGGACACGATTATGACACGTGCTATTAGTTAACTACTCTACAGGACACGTGTCGTCAACCCACATCAACTGCACCTAGCCTTCCCATCTCTGTCAATTTCAGACAACTTGCCAACTTGGCCTCCGTGGGGTCCACCGTCAGATCTTCTAGATTTCTTTTTTCTCCTCATGGGTTCGTTATTTAATAGTAATATCCAAATTTTTGTTTAAGTGAAAAGGATTTTTTTAATGTCTATAAATTTTATTATTTTCAATTTCAGTTATCCTAATTTTAATAAATCAAATATATAAAAAAAAACAAAAAAAAAAGAACAATAAGAGCTGGTGACACCTCTCTCTCTCTCTCTCTCTCTCTCTGTATCTTATTTTCATTTTTATTTTTATTTTTATTTTCTTACTTTGGGTCTCTTCCTTGGAATCTGCTACTTCACCCAGCCACGTGTCTCCCTAACCCTCTTCATGCACTCCACGTATCCTCTTGCAAGGGGCGTTTCAGTCATTTCCTTTTCTGTTCTCTCTTCTCCCATCCTTGCCTAAGCCTTTGATCTTCGTCTGTTTTCAGTGTTTCAATTGCTTCTCTTTCAAACAATCCCTCTGTTTTCCTGTTCCCTCCGTAAGGATTTGTTAAGAAAGTTGTTTACTTTTTGGTTGTTTGCTATGGTGGTGATATTGGGATTTGTTTCAAATTGAGATACTCCAAGTTTTGGTAACCTTTTTGTCTTTTCTTTTCCTTGAAGCTATGGCTTCCAAAGCTTTGTTCTTTATTGGGTAGGGTTCCTGTTCACTTCCTGATACAAGTTCTGTAACCCTCTATCCTTCAAACCCAGAAATATCTCTAAAGCTTTCAACTTTCTTGTTCTAGGATGGCACGAAGTGGAGAGACCTTATGAACAACAAAAGCTTTTCTGCAGATTTGTTGCAACCATTCATGTCTGGGAGTCATCAAGAGACTGAGGAACGAGATGAAGTTGAGCTAAGCCTTGGACTCTCAATGAATGGGAAATTTGGGGTAGATCCAAGAGCCAAGAAGCTTACTAAATCATGCTCAATACCAGATTTCGTTAACACCATTAGAGGAAATGACAGTGATTGTGTAGTTCATGTGGCAAGTAAAGATCTTGTGAGGACTTGCTCTTTGCCTGTAGACACAGAGGATGAGACAAGGAAGAGGAAAGAGTTGCAGTCTCTTAGGAGGATGGAGGCTAAAAGGAAGAGAACAGAGAAGCAGAGGAATTTGAAGGCAGTGAAGGATCGGAATAAAGGGTTTAGAGAAGAGTGTTGGGAGGACTGTAAGAGAGTGCCTTTGTCTCAAGGGTCAATTGGATCACAAGGTACTGGTTCATCAGGAATAACAGAGTCTGAGTGCCGCCTAGTTCAAGGTGATTATTTCCCTATCTTTATTCTACTTTTCCTGGTCAATTTCATGGTTTTAATGGGAAAATGTTCCTTTTTCTTCAATTAAACCCTTTTCCGTTCATCATCATATGATTGTTTCTAGCTAGGTGAAGAGATTGTAAGAATTCTGGTTCCATAGTGTTAGAATTGTAGCGTGTGGAACAACCAAAATGTAGTAACTTGATACAAACTGCATTGAAGATCCTGAGCTGAAGGACTTGCATAAACAATGCAAGTCCTAAGATTGGAATCATATGTGATTCCTCTTCAATTTTTAAGTGGTGGATGTGTTTGAGTTTGCAGTTCGTATTTATTATCATTGATTCACTTCTTGCTATAATGTTTAACGTGGAAGGAGACCAAGTAAAATCCCGACTTGATCTCGAATTGATCGTAGCAGCACAACTTTTTCGTGAAAAGTCTGTTTACCTCTCACCAGGAAGCAGCACGGATTGCTTATTTCCGTACTCGAAAGCTCAGAGAGCGTATGAGAAACATATGCCATGAATTGCTTGTTTTCATGTACAATTGAATTTCCTTGCCATCATGAATGTACATAATAATATATCACTCGACCTGGGAATGATTTTGTTGATAGATTATCATCCTGGCTTCTTTTATCCTAGCGCTATTTCGAGCTGGAATGCGCTTTTTAATTATGCATCATAGATGCATTGTGCTAATTTTGTTTAGTGGCAAGTATTAACAATGTCAGTGTTGATAATTGATATCTTGTTCGACGGTAATCTGTATGGAGCTGACTCGAACCAACCAACATGTGTAAAGATCGCCTATCATGTGCTTCCTTATGTGGTCTTCCAAGACATTACTAGTTTGGGATTATCTGCATCAATAGACCAGTTTGTTTCTTGTCTAACCTCTCTCTTATTGCCGATGTCTTTCTTCATTATAGGGAGGAACCAATATGGAGATGCAAGAAGCCCTGCCAGTGTCCAGTCATTTTCCGAGCATGATCGCAAGCTGTTGGTCACCCCTAAATTTCTGACCAGTGAAAACTCGTGCAGTCCTGTGAGACTTGATGACAAATACAGTAAGCATGTGGTCAATTACACGAAAACGAAAGAGATTACAAGCACGGGGTTGGAAGAAATGCCATGTGTGTCTACAAGAGGGGATGGCCCGAACGGAAAAAGAATAGATGGTTTCCTCTACAGATATGGAAAGGGTGAGGAGGTGAAGATTGTATGTGTCTGCCATGGAAGCTTTCTCTCGCCATCTGAGTTTATCAAACATGCAGGAGGAGGTGATATAGCTCACCCCCTTAGACATATTGTCGTCAACCCTTCGCCGCTTTTGTAGCAATTACCTTCATCTTCTGAACTTCTAGGAAGAGCATTAAAGATTACCTGCAATGGCTTATCTTTGTAGTGAGAGAACTTTCTTTATCTGGTATTCTGAGTCAGGCAGTTCACTGATTTAGCAAAACCATTCCTTTGATCCTTGCATAACATGGTTTTAGGTACTTAAGATGAGGAAGAAAATGATCTTGTTTTTGCACATTCGTAAATTCAACTAGAGCTATTGAGTTTAATCATCATGGATGGTTTAAAGGCAAGAGGGTGGTCCCATTGAGTAAATATTTTAAAAGCTGTCCATTAGGAGGAAGAAGGTACGAGTGGTTATGAATCTGTCCTCCGTCGTGAAACCAACAAAAGCGAAATGAAATGGACATCAGAACCACCAAAAGATTTGTATGATAATGAATTTTAAAGAAACATAACGGAATCATCTTCTGAACGTCTTCAAAGATTGAAGATACATAAGAACCTTACAGATGATAATCACGGAAAATATGGTTGCAGCTACAGCAAATTTCTGTAACGATTCGAATCATAATAGCAAATATTCCAGTAACTACGCTGAGATGAGAACAATAGTTATCAAGCATGGGATGGAGTCATCAAACTTAGAAACATTTTATAGCTTCCTTAAAGAAATGCAACTCAGATACACGTATACATGGGGATCAATATCTGCAATTTTCCGCAGATTCTTTAGTACAATCCTCAAATGAGGGAACCAGCATCTAAGAATTGGAGCAAAACTATTTTACACTTTACAAGTGACAATATCTAGCCTATCTCTATCTAAGGGCATTCCAAGGTGAGGATTAAGAAAGCAAATTACTTACAATGGGGTGAAGTTACAACTTGCAAAATACTACCCGCAATCAATAGGGCCTAATCCAGTAACTAGCATGATGGAGGCTGAAGCTGTTTCAACCTACGTACAACTTGCCTCATTGTAGGTCTGGTAGAGAGCGAGTCAACAGTACACACAACTGCTAGATGTAGAACTTCCACAAGATCATCGTGAGGACCTGCATCCCATAATCCTGCCGTGAAGAACTCTTTCGCCCGGCCTTGTCGAAGGAGCATGCATGCCCAAGCAACAATGTTGAAACCATTCCCGTAAGGTGAAAATGAAGGGTCCAAAGCTTTCTTATCCGAAAGCAGCTCAAGCAACACAACCCCATAGCTATATACATCAGCCTTATCTGAAACACGGCATGTCATTGCATATTCCGGGGCAACATACCCAAAAGTACCTGCTACGCCTGTAGTGGCATGGGTTTCTGAAGTGCCCAGCAGTCTTGCTAAACCAAAGTCAGATAAGTAGGCATTAAATTCCTCATCTAGAAGGATATTGCTGGGCTTGACATCACGATGGAGTACTCGAGGCACGCATTGATCATGCAGGTAGGCAAGGGCACGAGCTACGTCCAAAGCAATTTTGTGAAGCACTATCCAATTCACAGCCCTCGTTGACCTCTCCTGTATGAACTTTTCAAGATTACCACCCGGCAAATAATTATAAATTAGGAACATCTCTGTCTCGCTGGCATGATATCCAATCAAAGTGACAAGATTTGGATGCTGCAGGCTTGCAAGGGTTTTAATTTCCGCATGAAATTGTTGAACACCCTGGAATCTTCCAACTGCAAGCCGTTTAATTGCAACTAGGAACCCAGGAAAGATCTCTGCCTTGTAAGTAGATCCAAAACCCCCATTGCCGATGCAATTGCTAGCACTGAAAGTCCCAGTGGCACACACAACATTATCAAATGTCAGTGGAGCTCCAATATCTGTGAAGAGAGTTACTTCTTTTTTTGCAGATCCTGCAATTCTCGACTTTGGTTTCCACTTTCGGGTGTAGAAGAATAACACAATTAGAGCCAGAAGAACTGAGACAATGGCAGATGCAGACGCTATTGATGCTATTTCTATTGAAGTAAAACCACTGCCCCCACCTCCTTGCACCTGACTAGTTGGTCCCTGAGCCTGACTAGTCGTTCCCTGAAGATCTCGAGACGGCACAGTTAGAGAAAACACACGACAAGGGTGTAAATAGGGATTTCCAAGAACACTGCTGCATTTCATGAAGTTGTTGCCTAATGGCAATGGTCCAGATAAGTTATTAAAGGACAGATTGAATGCTGAGAGCATAGATACATTCGCCAAGCCAGTGGGTATCTTCCCAGAGAGTTTATTGTCATTGAGAAGAAGAGAAGTCAAGTTCTTCAAGTTTGCAAGACCACTAGGAATTTCACCAGTGAGCAAGTTTGAAGAAAGATCCAGCACCTCTAAAGATTGCAACTCACTCATGCTAGAAGGAATTGAACCATTCAATTTATTCCCAGCCAAGGAAAGGCATTTCAGACCCTTTATTTGGCTGATACTGTCTGGAATCTGATCCTGTAGAAGGTTCCAACTGAAGTTAAGAGATTCAAGAGACACCAAGTTTCCAATGCCAGGAGGAATGGGCCCAACAATCTGATTTTTAGAGACATCAAGAAGCTTTAGAGATCTGCACACTGTACCAATATCAGCTGGAATCGGACCATACATTCTGTTGTTGCTGACATTTGCAATCAATGTCTTCAATTGACCACATTTCTCAAATAGCATTCCAGGAAAGGGTCCAGTTAGCTTGTTTTCTCCAGCTAAAAAGGTATACGTTGTTTCCATCCCTAACCTTGCAGGAGCAATTGGCAGACTCTGGACATTACCGGTAAAGTTATTGCCCCCAAAGTTGTGAAAGACTGAAACTTCACCATCTGCTCTAGGATGATATTTATTTGAAAAATATGATAAATAGGCAAATGACATATCATATGTGCCAAAGGGATACCCATCTATAGATGGAACCAATGGGCATCTCCTACTGTAGAAAGTAGGGAATGAACCAGACAATGCATTTTCACTGACATCAAACACAGTCATGCAAGGAACTGGAAGCTCCTTAATAAGCTCCCCATCAAACCTATTAGAACTCAAGTCCAGATACCATAGTTTTCTGCATTTGCTGAAGCCCCCTGGAATGTTCCCAGTGAAGAAGTTTTGAGCCAAGTTGACTATCTCCAAATTATCACAAGAATCCCAGGTGGCAGGCAGCTTCCCATCTAAAGTTGTTTTTGGTGCCCACAACATCCTCAGGTTCGGAAGAGACATAATTTCCACAGGAACTGCTCCTTGGAAGAAATTAAAATCATCAGTCATAGAACTGACTTCGCCCAATGCATAATCCCCTTTTGAACTTTTAGCATCTTGATGGGGATCAAACCCATGAGTAAGAACAAGCACAGACAATTTTGAGCAATTTCCAACCTCACGAGGTATTGGTCCACTGAGATCATTTCTTGACACATCCAAAACTTCGAGATTACCAAGTAGACCAAGTTCTGGTGGAAGGATTTCTTCCAGCAAATTGGAATACAACAATAGTGTCCTCAAGTTCCGACAGTTCCCAAAGCTACTAGGGATGCCTCCAGACAAGAAATTAGCTGAAAAATCCAAATGTTCCAGTTTCTTACAATGGTCTCCAATTTCCCTAGGTATTTTCCCGCTAAGCCCGTTTAAAGACAAATACACTTCCCTGAATCTACCTAGAAACCCCGGGACTGACCCGTTAATTTGATTTCCCGACAAGCTCAAGATCTCCAAACTTTCACAATAAGAAAGTGACTCGGGAATAACTCCTCCTATCATATTAAACCCCAAATTCAAAACCCTCAAATTTCTCAAATCAGTAAATGAAACTGGCAACGACCCACTAAACAAATTACCCTCCAGATCAAGAACCTCCAACTTATCCATACCCCAGATTTGACTAGGTATCTGCCCACCAAGCCCATTGAACGGCAATGACAAGACTCTAAGTTCGGATAGCTTGGCAATAACAGGGAACAATTTTCCAGCCAAAACCCCATTACTAACAACACAATCTCTCCGAATTCCAGATCCATACAGAGCAAACCTGACAGAACCAGAGCACGACAAAGCCTTTCCACGGTTGTTGTGTCCTTGTCCTGTGATGTTAAGAGCCACGACACGGGAGTTCGTGCCGCAGGTGACACCAGCCCAAGAACAGTGGTCGGAGTTGACAAGAGACCAGCTCGACAGCAGACCTGACCGGTCAGACACCGACTTCTTGAACTCTAGCAGCACCGATTTGTCGGAATTGCTAGAGCCCACTGCGTGTAGACAGAAAAAGAGAGTCCAAAACAGAGAGAAGAGCTTCAATCTGATAAAGGAATGCCATTTAACGACAAAAGAGGAAGAGCAAGAGGAACCCATTTCAGAACCCCAAAAAGGGTCTCCAAAACCCTAGTCACAAAACCCTAAACCCCTTCTCTTTTGCAGAGTGAAAGGGGAGGATCTTTCTCACACTGAAAACCCTAGCCCTAATTTTGGGGTCCTCCTTAGAAGAGAAACAAAGCGAGAGGAAGAGAGAAGAGCGAAGATAGAGAGAGAGTTCAACAGTAGAGAGAGAGCACTTTAGACAAAAGCGCTCCTCTTTTTTCGCCATTTTGTTCTCTCTCACAAAAATTTAAAATAAAAACATATTATTTAAATAAGTAATTATATTATTGTAATATAAAGTTTAAATTATAAAAATAAAAATAAAAATATTCTTTATCAGTTATATAATTAATTAATTAATTAATAAGTTAATTTTTTAAATTAATAAATTCTTAAAAAATAAAAATAATTAATTTTTATTCAGTAATTTTTAATTAAAACTCAAATTTAAATAATCTATTTTAATCATATTTAAATATTTAAATATTATTTAATTTTTAACTAGGATTAAACCCCTTCTGGAATTAATTCCTAACAAATTTTCAAATATTGAAAAAAAATCCTAAAAAGGGAAATTTGTGTGTTGAATTTAACAAATATGATTTTTTTATTTATATAAGAGTAAATTTATATCTTTACTTAAAATTTTCATTTTTCATGTAATTTTTATATATATATATTTTTTTTAATATACTGTATGTCGTTGATACAGGGGTGGGAGATGGGGTCTTCTAGCGGTCAATAAATGCTATCAGACCGGTCAATTTAAGGCCTCGTGGTGGTTGGGTTTATGGTAGGGTTAAGAATTAATGACAGTAATAATAAATAAATAAGAAATCTAAAAAGCCGGATTAGAAAGATTCCTTAAAGTTGAAAACGTGGCCCTGTGTAAGGTGTCTGTCTCCTTCCAGAAGGTAATTGTGGGACCAACTTTTTTCTTGTATTTATTTTTATTTTAAAACCAAAATAAAAAAGGAGTTGTTATTTGTATTAGTTTGAATTAAAAAATGATTTTAATATAATTATCAATATTACACTTGACAGTTACGTCAAATTTTCTGTTTCAGTTACTTTATTTTAACTATGTTCTATTAAATCTTATTCATGTATTAAGATTTAATAAAATATAATAAGAATACTATAACTGAAATAAGAGATCTGATTCTAAACTGAGTAGGTCGAGTAAATTTGAATCTTTACTTTTTAAGATAGCTTTCAGTTAAACTAAGTTCAGTTTTTCCAAATTCAAAACTTGACTCGAGAATTAAAATATTAGAATATGGTCAAAGAAAATATTTCTTGTTAAGACAAATAATTAAAAAGTTTAAAAAATATTAAAAATTGTAAAAAAAATTAATTAAAAATCATTAATATTTTTTTAAATAGTGATGTTGCCATTTGCAAACTATAAATTTTAACTTTTTCTAAAGAAATAATCAATAATTTTTACTTGTTAACAACTTGTATCAAACTAACAACTCAAATAAAAAAATTTCAATGTTTTTAAAATCGTCGGTAAGATAAGAATTTTAAAGTTTAAAAGGTTCATTCAATATTAGACAATCATAAAACTGATTAAAAATTGAATAAAAATAAAAAAATTAGAAATTAGCCGAAGAAAATTATCCTTATCAACCAAAATTTAAATTTTAATTAAAAAAATGATATTGTTAAATAAAATTAATTATTTATTTAAATTTATAAAACTTATTAGTTTATAAAAACTTACCAACTAATTAATAGACTGATCAATTTTTTAACGACAAAGGTTATTAAACTAAATCAAACCGAAAAGTTAAAAACTAACTCATAAAATTAGCTGGTTTAAGGTTTTTACCATTAAACTAATAGAACTGATTGAATTTTTAAAATATTAACAAATTTAGAATAAAATTATATAAAATTATTTGAATTAAATTAGAGATTTCAAATAATTTAAAAGTTAATTCAATTATTAACATGATTTATATGTACCCTTAACCTAAAAAAATTGTCAACTAAGAAAAACTAAAAATTTAAGATTTTGTCATTGTAATAATTAAATCACTTAAAATTTTAAAATATTTCGAATTTTTTTATTAAAATTCAGAACATAATTGAATCATATATATTTATTAGGCATTTTTATTCCTACCGTCACAATCAATAAGAAACAAAGAAAATTGAAATTATCGAATATACAACTCCGAAATATTAAAAATTAAAACGAACCTTCGATTAACTTTGAAAATTAAAATTAGCAAATCCAAATGACTTTTTAATCCAAGTGGTTCAAATGCTTGGACCTACTATGACTTTGTCACTTTGCTTAGCATAAGAAAAAGTCACAAACAAAGAAACATATTTTAATGTAAAGTAGATTTTTAGAAATCTACTTAGAAGATCACTTTATGGTGCTTTAGAGACTAATCTCCACATTTAGATATAAAGCAAATCTCTTGTCATCTCACTCATTCTCTCTTTAATCCTTAAGATTCCAATCTTATACTACGATCTTACGATATCGTGACATCGTCGTTTATGATTAATCAATAAAGTATGCTTAATTAAAGATAAGAAAGTGGATTACTTCTCTTAACAATCATTTAATTGTTATGAGGTGCCATGTCATGAGTTAAGGGTTGGATTGGATTCAAATAGTGATAGGTCTAATCAGGCCTGATTGATTGTCGTCATACATGGAACAAATAGAAGTTCACGGTCAAGTTCGCTGTAGATTTTTTATTTTTATTTTACATCATAGTCAAAAGTAGAAGTTAAGGACGAATATAGACAATCTCATGGGCATCAACGCGTAACAAATAAAGCATGTCCGACGGAGGTCTTGACGGAGATACATGGGGTTCAATGGGGCATTATGCCCTCCAAGTTAAAAAAATTAAATATTTTTATTTTTAATATATATATATATATAAGGATGAAGTTATTTAGGGGTTAATAGTGTACTGACTCTCCCAAAATTTAAAAAAATTAAATATTTAGATCCTCCTATCTTAATTTTCTAGCTTCGTCACTGGACGGGGGGTATCACAACAGATGTTAAAAACCTTGGTCCTGGTAACAATGGAGAGGTTGGTCCAGGGGAATCACAACCGCATGTGGTGGTTGAAGAGGTTGCGTCGGCGGAGGTCCTAGAAAATTTCGGGCCGTGGATGGTGGCGA
>JANZLX010000001.1:26808507-26828203 GCA_025531955.1 Erythroxylum orinocense | reverse complement strand
AACTTTAATCAAGTAGACTCATATAAAGCAAAACTCTTTTAACACCTTTTCGTTATACTTATTAGAATTAAACTCACTTTAACGAAATTAAATTTTATTACTCAAATTAATAAATATAAAATAGATCTCATACATATTTTAACAAGAAAAGTAAAATCAGTTCAATCCAATTTAAAATTAATAGATCAATTATTTAATTAAAATATAAATTAAATTTAAATTTCACTTTGTTAAATTTAACCAGACGATATCATTTTGTTTAATTTTTAAAATGATATTGTTTTATTTTAAAAATAAAATTAAAATACAAGGGCATTCTATAAAAGCCCATTCCTTATGGGCTTCAAACCCAATGAAGACTAAAGGCTATCAAATAAACTTTCTTTCTTTTAATTATAAAAATAAAAAAATTAAACCTAAAAGTGGATGAAGAAATATATTTATTTATTAAAAAAAATTTCTACACACCCAAAACAAAATTAAAGTAAAATTAAAAATATTAAAAAAAGTTACTTGAAAAATAAAAATAGATAGGCTACCCCTGCCTCCACGCGTGGCCAAAAAGCGCGTGGAATCTGTATATCCTCTTTTCACTTTTAACCTGAGTTCACACCGCCACTCGCCCACTCATGTGTCATTCCACCAATAATCACACCGTTCATTTTCTATATATGTTAATCCAACGGCATCTGATCACCTTTGCAAACGAGCGCAGCACACCTACAATTCTCTCACCCAACCTAGTTCCGAACCTCAGGTTCGGGCTCGAACCTAAAATGGAGTAGTGCAGTTGTCTTAAAACTCTATTTTTTTTCATTACAAATAATTTGGAGTTCGAAATTATTTATGATTTTTGGACAAAGCCACTTTTACGGTTTCGATCGCTATATCCTCGGCTTTGGTCTGAATTCCCATGAGAGTTTGAGAGAGATGGGGTTTCACTTCTTAGAGAGTTAAAGCTTGAAAGAGAGGTTTAGTGTGTGTGTTTGAGTTCTTTTTCTCTTTGGAAGGAGGGAGGGACCGTAGTTTGTAGCTTGTATAACCAGGACCCTCATAGGAAATTTGCTGTTTTGTTGGTTTCCTTGCTCTGTTTTCTAGTCTCTTGAGTTTTGATAGTAAATGAGTCTACTTGGTATTCCTTTGCTTACACTCTCCTTCAGTTAGAACCCTAAAATTCTGGCTTACCCAGATCACACTATCACTTCGAGGAGGTGTGCTTGCTTGTGTCTTGGAGCACCGGACTTTTGGTAATGGCTCTGTTGGCTTTCTTGGGATTTTATTGCTTGTCTTCCTGTTCTTGATGGAAATGGTTGGTCTTTTGGTGTTAATTTTGAGTTTTGGGGTGTTGATTTTTGGGGAATTGTGCGGGGAATGGCTGTTCAGAGCTGATTTGTGAGGTACTCGGGTGGTTTTCGTACATGGGGTATCTTTATGTTTAGGGCTTTTTATGCCGGGTTAGTACGTTTTTTTTTTTTTTCTTGGTCTAGGATGTTGCTGCTAAATGCATTTTGGTTAATTTTGCATTTAATTTGTCTTAAATTCCATAACCCAGTGAAATAAATGCTTCTCAGTTTGCCATTTCCGTTCTATTCTTGTTGTACTTTGTACTGATTTTTTAAAGTTTGGTTTTCCGTCTTTTCAAGCACTAAATTTATGCACCACCTTCAAAGTTGGTTCTTTTTTATGTGGAAAAGCAATTAAAAAGGCTAAGACATTTAAGTTATTATCAACTGGTTTTGAAGAAGGTTCACTGCCGAGATTTGATATTTTCATTAATATATTTCAATGTTAATAAGGAATTATGGCTGTAATATTGGAAATTACTATGAATTTTGTATGCAAGTGTTATAGGATCCATCATTTGTAATATTGGCCTCAAGGTTTTCCCACTAATATTGTTCACTTATATCTTGTTTAACGGAATTCAGGCATAGCAAGTGATGTGGTTGACATTTTAGCGTCCAAGCTTACTAGCTTAGAGTGTGATAGTTTGATGGTGTAATGTTGTTACTTAGCATTTTGTTCTGCTTCTATTATTCGCCACATGTCTAGCTTCTCTTTTTTCCTGATGCAAATAATTTCTTGTAAACTTTTGCCTGACTCATTTGTTAACTGATTCTGCAGGTGAGTGCAGCCATAAGAATTTTGGTTGGAAGTTGTGATTATTTGCCTTATAGGAACTTAGATATGGATGGATAGACCTACTTTCTGTGCAACTAATTAACTGGAAACTGTAAGGGGATCAGTCTCCTGTTTTTTAATGCCTGATAACGAAGCTGAAGAGCGTTTCAGCAAGCTGTGTGAACAAGGAATCTCATCTCAAGGAAATTATCTATCTCGAGCAGTTGGCAATCAGGCAACTCTCAATTTCAGTCGGTGGTTCGGACAGCCAATTGCTTCATCACAAAACTTTAATCTGAAAAGCTACATATCACCAGAACTAGGTACTGTTTGGGCTTACTCACACTGTCTTGTACTCTTGGTATAATTGGTGGCTTCCCTTTAACTTGGAATTTGAAAAAATATGATTGCATTTGTTTACAGCATTATTAGTCTCTTCCTTCATGTTTTACCTAACTCATAGTATAACTACTTTGGTATCTGTAGATTGTGTGGTGATTCAACGTGGTGAGTCAAGTCTGCCATACTATCAGGAGTATACTCAATTAATTCCAGGACTAGAGTATTCCAGAGGTCCTGCCACATATTCTCCGTTAAACTTAAATGTCTTGTTGGCTGAAAGGCAGAATTACCAATCAGAGTGGAGCCAACCTGGAGTATTTGGTGAAACTAACTGTTATGATCAGCAAGTTTTGAATTCAAGAGGCTTCTCTGGCTTTCAACGTCAACAGGAATATGAGTGTGCTGATAGTCCCACCGTGACAGCAAATTCTGAAAGGTCAGAGCTTACTGAAGCTTCAAGTGATCTTCACTTCTACAACGGACAGCAGCAACTTCTTAGGGACCAACAGCAGGCTGCTCAAGTGGCTCACCCAATGCAGCAGTCTGGTTATAATGATATGCATATGTTGCAGCAGCAGATGATGTTCAAACAACTTCAAGAACTCCAGAAACAGCAACAACTTGAGCATTTAGGTGATTCCCTGAACCAGGTTAGCTCTGCAGGCAAGCAAACTGGTGGAGTCCATTTTTCACCCCTCATCAATGGAACACCTATTCATGATTCATCACAAATGCTCAGGAACTTGATGCAGCAAGGAGCACCACCCCTTGCCCCAGGAATGGCTAATAAACTTATGTTTTCTCAGGAGCAACTTCTGGCACTGCAGTCCATGGGTCTAGCTTCTCAGCAGCTTGATTTCTATGGCATGCCGATTACCAGCGTGAGAGATAATATGGGTCAGCAACCCCATGTAGTATCTCATAATTCTGTTAGTTTGGCCAGTGGTCAAATCCCGAAATCCATGATTCATTCCTCCAATTTTGCTAACTCTTATACGGGAGATACTTCTGCTGTTCCCTTAGATTTAGTAGGCTTACCACAAGGAACATTGATGGCAAAGGAGGGATTTCAGGAGAAAGGCAATCTTGGACAACTTTCAATCCAAGGTCTAAATGGTGGAGTTTTCCCTGGAAATCCCCAAGAAGGTAATACTCAACAACCAAATATCTCTCAAAAACAGCTAGGTTCTTCTCAAGGTTTGGTTCCATTGGACCCTATGGAAGCAAAGATTCTATATAATATGGACGAAAGCATCTGGAATGCTTTTGGAAGTCGTTCTGATATGAGTGCTGGAGGTTATGGCAATGCACTGGAACATTCAGATTCACTAAATGTTTTCCCTTCTGTCCAGTCTGGAAGCTGGAGTGCTCTAATGCAGTCTGCTGTGGCTGAAGCTTCTAGCAGCGATACTGGTATGCAGGAGGAATGGAGTGGCTTGACTTTTCAGAACACGGAGCATTCGACTGATAATCAGATATCAAGCTTTGTGGACAGTGAGAAGCACCAGACAGGTTGGGCTGACAACTTGCAAGGTTCTTCCTCCTTTAATTCAAAACCTTTTCCATTCATTACTGATTCAAGCCAGAGCTCCAGCTTCACCGGCTTTCCACAACCTAATATCCATTTTTTAACTGAAAAGAGAGAGGATATGTTACATGGTGGCCCAAATGAATCAATTGTGGATTACAACCATCGACACGAGCCATCGGTTGTGGAAGCACAGAAGGTTCGATTGCTTATGGGTGCTGACAATGCATGGGCCGGGCAGTTATTTGAACACACCCGGAGTGATGGGCAGCTGCAAAGAATATCCTCAAATGATCTTTCCAAAGATGTCAATGGCCACGAGATCTTGGGGAAAAGTCAGCAGGTAATTGACAGTGCCCGTAACTGTTATGGGAGAATCAGTGAAATGAATGTAAAACAGCAGAGCAGCATCCAAAGTGAGAATTCTAGTGACTACTATATGTCCAAAAGATTGGGTTTCTATGAGCAAAGGCATTTGGGGCAGTCCAAAATTTTTGATAGTATCTCTAACAGTTCCATGACTGTGGATAAGGTGATGATTTAGCGTATCATTATCAACCATAATTCTCTAACTGACTCCATTTCAATCAGTAATTAGTAATTCAAGTTTTATTTACAGGGATCTTTACCAGATTTTCAAGAAAGTTCTAGAGCATCAGAGGAAATAACTGCCGGAAGACATCAGAATTCTCATATCTTTGATGGATCAGCACTCCCTGATGGGTCAAGTGTCATTGCACAGACAGGGTACCTAGTTTTAAGACTGTTTATACAAATGTTCTGTTGCTTTTCCAGACTGTTAAGGCTAATGTGTCTTGTTGTTTCTAAAGTTTGTTCTCTTGTTTCACAACTTTCATGTAAAAGCTATCGGTATTTGAATCAGAGGTAACTTGCTAGATTTATTACTTGCACTTTGTGATGATCTTACGGAATCTTTGAATGAAATAATGTGGCAGTGAACATATGCTTGAACTCCTCCAAAAAGTTGATCAGTCAAAGGATGATGATGGTTTTATGAGACCATTTGGATCTACTGTACCTAACCCATTGCCCAAGTTGCCTGGAGAAGATTCATGTGATACAGCTATTGCTCAACTGTGCTCTCAGCCTTCTACTTCCCAAGGTTTTGGCTTGAAGTTGGGTCCTTCTTCTCAAAGACTACCCAATTCTAGTCAAATTAATGCTGAAACAGTGGGGAAAAAGTGGAGATGGTTAGGTTCTCCATCTTCTTTCCAGCCTTTGCCTTCTGTATATGAATCATCTCAAAGAATGCCTACTGTTGAGAGATCCTCTATCTCTGTAAAAACTGGCCTTTCTTCGCATCTAAATATGCAAGGAAATGACCTCAGATCCATGGAATCTGGTTCACCGAGTACAAGAAATCGGCTTCAAATGCATCCCATAACTGATACTACAGTAAAATCTGAGTCTTGGCAGGTAAACTTACCTAATTCTATTGCCAAATATTCCACTTTTACCCAGTCTTCCAATCAAGATGCACATGATCAGATTCCCTCAAAGCCTGTTGAAGAAAACTTCCCAGTTTTGGAGGCTTCACCTATGCCTCAAAGGTCTGCAGTGTTAGACATCTCTCGACAGGATGAAAATTTCACAAAGCCTCATAATGTGTGGATAAATGTACCTACTCAACGACAACAATCTGGTGCCGTACCTGTTAAGTTTCATTCCAGTTTATCTTCCTATGTAGATCTGTCGAATAACTTTCTGACAAGCACTTCTCCTGTTCATGCGGTCTCAAATGACCAAAAATCTGTAAGAAGTGGGCATAAACCATTAGAATTTAGTGGATCTTATAATTCACAGAGCTTTGGATTCGGTGCTGGAAAAGAAATCTTACAGCAGCAAACAACTCCTGACATATTTGACACTTCCCAGTCAAGTGGTGTATCTCAAGGCCTAGACCATGTTTCAGATGCAACTTTGCATGCCTCAGCCTCATTGGTGTCTCATTCTCAGCAGCAGGATCTTGATAAGGTAAGTTATATTAACCACTCTGCTTCAGCTTCCATAGAAAAAATGTCTTGATGCCTACCTTCAGTTACCTGATCATAGCCATAACTATCCCCTTCTTCACCAATTGCAGGCGAGGAACAGTGTTGCTGAAGTTCAGCATGCTACTGAGCGTCAGTTTCATAAATATGGTTCAAGTTTCAGAAAAAATTTGGACAATGGACTGAATGAAGCATTACAGTCTAATCAAGCTTCATCTGTTGATGACAAAATGCTAAGCTTCTTAGGAGAAGTAAGAGATAGACACACTGTGAAAGCTTCTTCTCAGCCAACTCTTTTAGCCAGAACTGTTGAGGACATGGTGACATTTAACCACAATGACTCACAGACCCAATCTAGTGGCAATGGTCCACAGTATAATAATACAAATTATAGCCAGGTTAATTTGCAGATGGTACAATCCTGGTTTAAGCAGAATGGGTCTCTTCAGAATGGGCAAATGGTAAGAATGTTTGATTCTGGACTTTCAAGAATTGGAAAATCATCTCAGGATTTGGATATCCAGACTTCTATGGAGCAACTTTCATCTTCTGGTGATGCTGGTCAAGGGGGGATGGTTTGGCCAAATGGAAGTACCACTGTAGCAACAAATCAACAAGTAAGAGTGCCTTATACTTCAGGAACTATGAATCAGCTAGCTATTATTCGACCCAAAAAGCGGAAAACTGCAACTATAGAGCCTTTTCCATGGCACAAAGAAGTGACTCGAGATTCCAAAAGGGCTCGAAGTATTAGGTATCTCTCTTATTAATGCCTCTTCCGTTTTCATCCCATCATCCCCACACTTTTTCTCTAATTCTCTTTTATTTAGAAGGAAATAATGATTTTTTGTTATATCTTGTACCTTTGAAAAATAAAAGAAACTAGTTATATTTTTTTTTCTTTTTCTCATCAATCCCTTTGTTTCACTAAAGCTAAGTTATTGTGCTAGGATCCAACAAAATTGAACAACACAATAAGAAAATTAATTCTGCTCTGGGTGAGAATTGGACCGCAATATTTGAGTTTGAAATTCTGCTTGCCTTTCTTATTTGCTTGAATGTTTAAATACACAAAAAGATAACAGTTTCACTAAGAGTTTGCTAAGCTAGCGGCCAATTATATGGAAATAGCCGTTATTGAATAAAACAAATCACAACTACTAGTCCTATGTTGAAGCAAGCTGTTGAGTGAATCCAAACACTCTTCACGTAATCCATGCAATATTGCTTAGTCACCATACTTGAGATTCTCACCATACTTAGAATTCTTGACACGTTGCCTTTGTGACCTCCTGGTTATATCATATTGTTTACTTGGTTTTAGGTTTTGTGTATTGTTCTTTCGTTGTTAATTGTGCATTGCTTTTTCTTTTGCAGTATCTCTGAAGAAAACTGGGCGCAAGCCACAAATCGACTGATTGAGAAGGTGAGAGTTGGCAAACAGTAAATGATTAAAAGATTTGTGTTTTCGGCCTAGGCATTGATTTTGTAATATGGTTCTTGTTTCCTTATTTTTGTTGCAGGTGGAAAATGAAGTGATTGAAGAAGTGCAACCCGTAGTTTGGTCAAGGAGAAGGCTAGTATTGACAAGACAGCTTATGCAACAGCTGTTTTGTCCTGCACCAGCGTCGTTTCTATCTGCTGACTCAGCCTCAAATTATGATCTCATATTGTACTTGATATCCAGATTATCAATGGGTGATGCATGTAGTCTCACTTACTGCGAAAGAAATGACTGTCTTGAGACTTTGGACTATAGTAACATGTGAGTATCACTTTCCGTTAACTGTATGAAACAATGTTTTGACAAATCAAGACTGAATACTCTGTTTATTGCTAAAGCAACTTTCTTTTCGCTCTAAACCTTACCATTGCCGTATAAATTTACCCAGGAATTCAGAAGAGCAGAAAGTTCCTGAGAGAAGTGATCAACAAGTCTTAGATGTTCTGGACAACTTTATTGATAAAGCAAAGAAACTGGAAAAAGACTTCCAAAGGTATAAGGAAGTTTTACAATGTTGCAAGGTGAATACACAGTGTCACTGACTATTTGATAATATGTTTTCTAAACTTCATCCGTTTGATAATGTAGATTGGAAAAGACATCTGTTGTAGAGGTAAGATTGGAACTCCAGGAACTGGAAAAGTTTTCTGTAATAAATCGTTTTGCCAAGTTTCATGTCCGAGGACACATGGATGCATCTGGCCTTCTTAGACCGACTCCACAGAAATATTTTGCAGCTTTGCCAAGCCCTAAGAATCTACCTGATGGGGTACAATGTCTTTCACTATGAGTATCGGCTGCATATCTCCAACTCAAAAGCCTCTTTACATCAAGGTCATGCATTCCATAGAATACTCAAATGTCCCTAACCTTGTGGTCTTAATTATAAAGTTGACATGCTGACATGCAAGCAAGAAGCGTGGTGTGAAATGGAATGCAGCACTAGTCAACACCAAGTACATAAGGGCTCTATTAAGGTTTTGAGTCTAGGCCTCTTGTTGTCATTTTTGAGAAAGTATATATTTTTTTCACTTGTATATTTTAATGGAATTCCATGGAACAGGAAGTATCCAACTAACGTCTGACAGGAAAAGAGGATCAGTAGTGTGGATGTTATCTGGTTCCTAACATAAATTAGCCAATTTTAGCTCATGTAATCTATGGCAGCAAGTGTCTTTATTCTCTGTCCCATATATTTCTCTAACCCATTTCAGCTCTTCCTGTTCTTAACCTGAGAAATAGGGTACCTGCCATTGTTGTAGACCAAACAATTCAGGCAAATTCCATTTTCTGCTAGTTCCAACAGGAGCATGAACAACTGCAAGTGGACTTTGTTCAACTGTAAAAGAATAACTAAACAAAGGCCTCTCTTTGACTTGAGATGCCATTAAAAATCTGTGCTTTTATAAGCGTTTGTTTTCTTTGAAAAGTACAGGGTATTGGACGTCACTCACCTCACTAGCATCTTAATGGGGACAGGAAAAGATCTTACCGAAAAGGTTACAGAACCTTCTAATGCAACTTTTCTTGTTTTCATTGAAAAGTACCAAAGTATCAGACATTGATTCTGTTGACCCTCGTTGTCCTAACCTGTTTCTGCTGCAAATGATTGAGTACAAGACAAGGATATGACTTAAAAAGCAGACTGTTTTATGCGATTTGAGGATTCTAAGTTGTCCTTTCTTTGTCAGGGAGCCGGACACGAGTAGTATCTGATACTGTCATTAACTAACTACCTTCTGATCAACCTGTCAGTATCAGAATCTGTAACTGACTCATGATTGGCAAAACCTGAAAAGATACATCTATATTTATATATATAAAGAAAAAGAAACAGAAACCAGTCAATTTTCATATTATACACACAGAGATACTAAGTGGGGCTGGTTTAGATCTTCTCCCAAGACCTCTGATTGGTGGCCTAAAAATATTTGGTGGGGGATGTGTTCATGTTTCTAATAACTAAACAGTTTTTTGTAATCCTAAACCTTTGTATCTCATGAAGAACATGGGTCCCAGAAGTCACAAGATGACGTTTTTGTTAGTAAAACTTGAGTCTTTCAGGTTCTGTCTCTGATGTGGTCCTGTTACGTGACTGACATTTGTATCCTTATGCAAGTTGCTTGTCTCCTGCATTTCGTATCCTCAGCGCGTGTCCATCAAAACATAATCCCTATCAAAGAAGTGTCAAAATGACTTCTCCGTAAATATATGAACACCAACTGTAAGTTTGGTCCTGTTCCTGAAGCATTGGAACAAGGAAGTAAGTCTCCAAATCCTTGGGAAAAAAGGAAAGGGATATTTGTTGTCTTCAACTTTGAAAGGTGTGACAATAATGGAATATCTCAAATTTATATATATACATATATGCTCTATCTCCAAATATGCAAGTATGATGAGAGAAAATTTTATTTTCATAAGGAGAACTCACAATTGTTAAACTTTGATATGTGCACAATAACTAAGTAATTTTACATCTCATTTGGGAGTCGGGTTTTTTCGGAATCGAAAACAAGCCCAATAGTTGACAGGTTTTATCGCATTTGGGCTTAACTGCTTAAGTTATGAGCAAGCCCTACTTCATCTTCTAAAAAGACTTTTTGATTAAGGACGTTGTGATCCACTTTAATGTTTGTTCAGGCTAGCTAGGCCTGGAACTGATTTATAAGGCTTTAGATGAACCCTTTGCTTGTTGTTCGAAATGGGTTTTGGAAATAGCCCAAAACCCAATTCTTACAACATTTGGATCAGTTAGATTCAATGCTGGATCAAACTTTATTGCAAGATTTACAAATTTTCACTAATATTCATTAACTAATATTTTATATGATATTTATTTTAAATTATGTTAATATCATTTAAAATCTTCAATTTTGATTAACAACAATAACAGAAATCCTAACATAAAATTAAAAAATTGAGATTATAAGTTATAAACCCTTAAGAGTTTTTAAGATATATAGATTATATTGTAGATATTAAATTTGAAAAAGAGGTTTGATTTCGGTTCGATTTAATTTGAATTTATAAACAAATCTTGATTTAACGGGATTTCAGTCTAGTATAAATAAAAATTTTGAGATCGAAGACACTTAATTTGAACTTAGTCGACCTAAATCGAACTTGACTATCTTGATTTGATCTGATAATTTTTATTTCTTTTTAAGCTAACCCATTCGAGTTTCGAATGAGGTAATTTAAACCGAACTAATTAAATTTGAAGTGTGACGAGGAGGGGGGGAAAAGGGGAAGGGTCCCAAATTCAGAAGATGTTCCATGTTAGACAAAACAAGTGGGGCAATCCATAAACAAAAAGGGTTATTCACCCATGTTTTATCATATTGACTTCTACCGACCAAAAGTACAAAAGGAATAAAGCAATTACTAGCACATGACTCATTATAGTGTTTCTCTCTCTTTTTTTTTAAATCACATAACAAAAAATAGCCCAAGTTAGAAAAAGGAGTTTTTGTTTTTTTATAAAATAAAAATTAATGAAAAAGATAAACGAACACAGTCAAACACCTGTTCTGTGTATTTATTTACTTATTTTATCTTTTTATTTTTACTTTGTTTTTTATATTTATTGTGTTATTTATTTTATTTATATTTTATTTTAATGTATTTATTTATTTATTATTTATTTATTTTTAATTATTATTACTTAATTATTTTAATATATATATTTTTTCATATAGGTCTATAAGAAACAACTTCTCAATCAATTAAGAATAAGATTGCATATTTCTATTAAATCTCTTCAATCCTCGCATGAATTGAACATTTTCTTACATGTTTGTTTAGAATATGGATATTGTTTGGTTATGAAGAGGAATAAAACTTTTATGAAAATAAAAAAAAGAAAAACTTTGTGATGTAAATAAATTTTGTAAAACTAATTGAAGCACATGTTCATACTATAATTAATTTAAATTATAAAATTGTAGCTTTATTTATTAATTGCATATCACCTTAATTTATCTAGCATGCACTCTTACCCCAGCATGAATTAAAACTATGTGTTTATGTTGATATTACACATCTCAAAAATACTAATAATAACCTATTTTACGTGTATTTTAAAAAATAGTAATACACTTTTTAATTATAAAATTTTAATTAATGATGAATATTGAATATTGTCTTCACTTCTTTAGACATTGAGAAGAAAAGTGTCCTCCAAATTTTCTTTTTTATTGGATAATTAATCACAATGTTTTAAAAATTAAACCGAAAGTTAAATTGGTAAAACAAAAGATTTAAAGTTTAACCGATATTAGAATGTCATAAAATCTGTTAAAGAATAAATAAAATTAAAGAATTTAAAATATGATTAAACGATATTGTATATTGTTAAATAAAAATTTATTTATTTATTTTAATTTGGTCGGGATTGAGTTGTAGATACTCCAAACACATTCTAATCCGTTATCATCCCTAGATTTATATCAAATTACGAACTTAAGTACAAAATTTAAAGTAAAAATGATTAGACATCCTTATGATATGATCAATAATAAATTGGAAAGTCTGGAAGATGAAGCGCTACCTCTGCGATTTGAGCAGTTCCATGCAGGGAATGTGGAGAACATGCTGTACATTTCATGCTGCTTATCTGTCTCTCTTTTTCACATGCCAATCCCTCTTACTCCCTTCTCTTTCATAGATAAAGATTTCTTTTTTTCCTATATTACAGAAAAACAAATAATGTCTAAATCAAAAAAATTTAAAATTGGATAAAGAGAACACTTTTACATTTTTCAGTAAATGCACAAAAAATAAGGATTATCAAATTGTAATTTCACATTATAAATTTGAATGTATTGATATTATCAAATAAAAAATAACTTGTAGATACGAGCATGTTAATATTTTTAATTTTTAAAAATTATCAATAATTCTCTTTTAATTTTAAGATTATAACACTTATCAAACAATAAAACGACTTCATTTTTATTATCTGATACAACGTAGTGTTATTTTAGAGTTTGCAATTAGGATTTTTTAGTACAAATTGATAATAGAAAAACGAATATTATAAAACCAAATTATAGGAAAGTTATTGATGATCTTAAAAAAGTTAAAAGACATATTAATAAAATATGTCAAACTTACATGAAGTCTCGGGCCTAATCCAAAGATTTATATTCAAGCTTTGGTTTATTCTAAGCTCAAACTTAATCAAACTTAAGTGATCAAAAGTCCAATCAATTGAATCAAGTTAAATTAATTCATGTTTCGAACCAAATTAAGTCAAACTTAATCAAACTTAAGTGATCGAAAGTTCGATCAACTAAGTCAAGTTTGATTAATTTATGCTTCGAACCAAATTACGCTTGAGTAACTTAAATTCAAATCTAATCCAAAATTTGAAACTAAAACGAAAGTTTGAGCTTGACTTGAAATCAGATCAACTCGAATCGAATTCAATAATATCGAATCAGGACGGGTCGGGTTGGACAAAAATTGCAATCACTATTTATGAGCACTAATCTATGTCATGTCCCAATTCCTAGAGATCCCTCTTCTTTCCTCACTATTACTCACTCTTTGTTCATGTGCTAACCCATGTGCTCTTTCCGGCACAAGGAGCAACTGAAGCTTTGCTGGCCCATATCACCTTCACATGCACCAACCTCAGTTTCCTCTTGATTTTACTTATTTGCCCACATCCTCATTTCAATATAAATTCTCATTTCTTTTAGCTTTTTTTTGTGTTTGTTTCTTAATCTCAAGCAATTGAAAAGCTTTGTCTTGCTAGTGCTAAGCTTTAGGCTCATCTTCTTAGGAAGTATTGTGTTTTTTATTTTCATTTAATTATTCCATCTTCTTTTTTTTAAGTGATATATTAATTAGAAATCACTATCTTTTTAAAATATGTTAAATAAAAATTTAAAATTATGAAATATGTTTCAAATAAAAACTCTATTTGATTTAGATTAGATTAAAGACTAATTTTTAGATACTAAACTAAGGGTTAATTAGATGTAAAAGAGACATAAATGAAACAAATTCTTTCTTATATGTAGATATATATTTTTTGGTATATATATATAATATTTTTTGCTTCTTTGGAAAAACAATAAGTACTATATTTATATTTGGTTGATAACAAAAGTGGCATCTCACTCTACATCAACAATAATAATACCTTAGTGAAAATTTCGTTAAAATTTGGAGTTGGAGAGATTCAGAAATAGACTGTTTTGAATAAAAAGACTGTTTTGATAAATCCACAAAAGAAGAAGAAAAAAAAGACCAAAAAAGTTTTGAGTTGTATCTAGCTTTAATTTACCTAATTTAGCTTACAACTATATTAATATATTTATCTAAATTTAATTTGAGAATGTTAAAATTTACATTTCTAATAAATAATGAAATTAGACAAAAAAATCAGTAATTTAGACTAATTATTCAAAATTAAATGATAGATACAATTCAACTAGTTGGTAATTAATTCTACATTTATCACCAATTCAAAACCTTAGAAGGTCCATATTAATTTCTTTATATATATAATAAAAAGGAAGAAAAGGAAGGGGCAATGAAGGTAAGAAGAAGAAGAGACATTGAGCTTCTTTCATACTAATAAAGTCCTACATTCTCCTTCTGCTTTTTATCGTTTTTCAAGTAAAAGAAGCCAAAAACTGCAGAGGATTGGTGTCGTTTTCCAAGGCAATTTTGAGCGATAATAATTAATAACGAACTTATTCAATGCGCACAAAATATCTGTCTAATCATGATCCCACCATAATAAATTATAAAGTGTTAAATTTTCTAAAATTTTAAGTTTAATTTTAATTTTTTAAAATTTTAATTAATGTAATTAAGTAGCATTTTAGTGTCAATTAAATTATTAGATTTTAAATACATAATTACTAATATATTTATTACAATAGACTTAAAAATTATAGAAACATAAAGAGAGTTATTAACTCTTCTAAATATTAGTTTTGATGTGTTTTATAAACGGCCTCAATTAAATATTAATGTAAATAATTTAATATTGAGTTCACGTAATTTATTCAATATCGTCACAGCTTATTGGTAAATTTATCTGAGAAAAATTTCAGACATATCTCTATTTCAGGCTGCAAATCATCAAGAAGAGAAGCAATAAAGTGAGTTTTTGTAATTACCAAGTTGTTGATATGATAATTAACAAGGTTCGATCTATTTTAGTGTCTGTTTAGATAGACTTTTATTAATAGAACTTTTATGAAAAGTTCAAATTTTGAACTTTTTAAAAAGTTATATTTTAGTTGCCAAAAAATTATATCTACTAATTTTTTTATTTTACAGTTAAACACTTATTTTTTAAAAAAATTTTGCAAAAAAATACTTATTCATCCTCCAAAAAGCTGAACTAAATAGGCACTTAATTTCAAAAAAAATTCACGTCACTTTATCTCCTGATATGAAGCATAGTTAACATCTCGAACTTGTTCGATTTTTTGTAATTATTCATAGGTATTTTCTACTTGGTGTCTTTCTAGTTGAGTATATACTTGAACTCGTTATAACGTTGATGTAGTTTTATCTATAATTATGTTGTATTCATTTAAAAAAAAAATTATGTATCGAAGATTGATATCATTGAAGCTTTTGAGGATATAAATAAAAAAATGACTCTTTAAATTGTTTAATATTGATAAAATACCACATTACTTTAAGTATAAAAATCAAATTATTAGAAAATTTAAGATAATGATATATTGTTACATTACAATATAAACGTTTTCATTCCAAATAATCTATAACAATTTTAATATTGATTGGCATAAAAAAATAATATGTAAAAAAGAAAAATTATTAAATAAATGTATACTATAATTTTGTATAATACTTATATTCTTATAATTTTCATAATTTAAACAGGTATCGATTAAGAATTTCTAATGATTATTTATTAATAATTTAACGATTTATTTAAAAAATATTATTGTTATAAAATAAGCTAAAGCCAATAGTGGCATTTTCGTAGTAAGCAGAAAACCAAGTGGCAATAGTCCAACGCAACATTACTTATAACAGGACTCTATGGTTCCCTGTCTGAGCATTATAATCCTCTCTCTCTATCTCTCCGTCTCAGATGAGTTCAATTTCAAAGAAAAAAATTTCAGTGAAGACAACACTACGACGTATTACAAGTAGAAGAAGAAGGAGATCGTCAATGGCGGCCTCAAGGAGGAGGCTCCGTTCACTTACCTGCGAGCCTCAAACAACCATTCCCAACAATGGGCAAGCTGGTTCCAGAGTTTCAGACAAGCTCGAGGCTCTCAAGAATCTGATTCCGACCCAGAATGGAGATTCCATGAAAGCTGACCGGTTGTTTCAGGAAACTGCTGATTACATTGTTCGGTTGAGGACCCAAGTGTTTGTTTTGCAGAGAATGATCGAGTTTTATGGATCCACCAGTACCGGGAGTGACGAAACTGTATTATAGATAGTGCTACACACAGAGAGAAAGACAGAGAGAGATCTTGATGTTCTAGTTTTTCTTCTCTCTTTGCATGGGGTTGTTTGGTTTATGAGAAAGTGGAGGGAAAATGGAGAAAAAGTTTACAACATTAACCATATATAGAAGCTAGTCTGCCAATGGTTGTGTGATCTGAAAATTTCTCCTTTTAGTTTCATTCACCTTAATGGATCCATATTACTATCTTCTTCTTCTTCTTCCTCTTCTTACAAGAAAATGGAATCATAATTACGACAAATTACAATAACATCCGATTGTAATTGTACTGTTGTGCTGTCGTCGTAATTATAGTTGGAATTTAAGTTTCGTAAGAGTTGATGTAGAGCAAATCGGATGACAATGGGCTGAGTCAACTCAGACTATAATTTTTTTTTTGGGCGCCGATCATACTTGGAGTAGGGAGTGAAAAGCTCGAAGCTCAATTTTGTGTCGTTTTGATCAATTGAGGAGTTTCTTCAATTGAACAAACTAATGTCTGATTATGCTGGATTGTGAACCAATTGAACTACTTCAAAACGACATTGTTTTAGTTAATTTTTCAAAAAAGTCATTTTAAAACGATGTCGATTTGAAAAAAAGTTTGGACCGTTTACGCTAGAATTGTCAAACCTACGCGTTGCCTTACATATCACATTTGGACTGCGGAAGAAATGGAGTATCAGAGAATCATAACCTGCAGCATAACATAATATCTGGGTGAAAACTGCCAGCTCTGGTCTTGTCTCTATGGCTGTGATGAAAGTGACAAGTTAATCAGCTCCCGAACAAAACCCATGTGCAAAAGCCAAATGTTGAGGCCCCTTTTTGCCTTTCTTTTTTCCCCTCTCTCACTTTGTGTTTTTTATTTTTCTGTTTTGAATAGTGTAGTTGGATTTTTTTTAAAATTATAATGGAGGGAAACTGAAAATTATATATTAAGTAAATGGATAATAGATTTAAAAGTGTCTCACTTTTTAAAATTTTTTAAATTTAGTACCAAACTTTTTAAATTTTTTTAAATAATTAAGTGATTTATTTAAATTTAATAATTTAGGAAGACATGATCAATTAGGAGAGCATTAATAACTCCAAAGCAAGAGAATTTGGATTTTTTTTTGTTATGAACGATATTTACCTATAAATAAAAATTACTATATATATATATATATATATATATATGTAAACAAATAATTAAATCAATCTTAATGAAATTAAGAGTTCTATTAGATTAAGTCGGCATAATAGAATTTAAAAAAACTTGAAAACTAATTTTTTAAATTTATTAGTGGGATTTAAATAATGATTTAAATAACAAAAATAATGTATCATTTACTAATGTAATTAATTATAATATTGTGTTTTAAAGCAATTGGTAAAAGTTACTCCTTTATAATCATAAGGTCATAGTTTCAAATTACGCAAATGACCTTTTTGTAAAAATTACAAAAGAAATGTTGTGTACATTAATGACTCTCTTCCTATCCTTACAAAGCGGGGAGTCATGTGCATAGAGTATCGTACTAATTCAGACCAAACTTATTGAAATTAAATTTGATTTGAAATATGATCAACTAAAATTTTTGTCCATTCACTCAGGTAGATGAAATATAACAAAGGTATATCTTTTTTATAAGAGGTTAAATTGATCATCAAAAGAAGAATTAGGCCAAAAAAATTAGGGTACATTATGGGAAAATAAAACTTCCATCAAAGAGAAGCAAATGAAAGGCTTTTATAAAAATTCTTGTAGAATAGAGAACGAAGTTTTCATTTTTACATGCCAAATTATGAATTAATATCTGCATCTAATCTAAAAAAAATCCAATTGTTTCGAAATTTTTCGTTTTTAAAAAATAGAATATATACGGAATTCTCATAAAGAAGATCAAACCATATTTCATGATATTTACCTCTTTGCTTTGTATGGACTTAAACCACATATTCCACCACTTGTGTGACCCCGTCAATTCCTTCGAGTTTCATTTTTGCGAACGTACTCTGCACATAGGATACTTGACGCAATCGCTACAATACTCCACGGTTCGATATGCACAGCAACCAGTATCCATCGTTTACGGTAGGACTACTGGGCTATCTAATCCCTTTATCTAATTCAATTCTAATAATGTGATTAAAATCTAATTAAAATTTTATTGTAATTATCAATGCATTATTCACAATTTATTCTACTTCTGCAATCTTAATATAACTGCCAACAGAAAGGAAGTCGAAGAACAGAGAAATGAATCTCCCTTTTCCTCCAGAATTCGAGCAGATTCTTGGCTACTGGTTTAATCCAACAAATACAGAGCTAGTGGAATATTACTTGAAGAGGAAGGTACTGTGTTGTCCTCTTCCTGTTGATATAATCCCGACTCTTGACGATGTCTACTCCTACAACCCTTTTCAACTTCTTCTCAGTAAGTCCTTTTCTTCTCTGGATTTGTTAATCTTGTCTTTTGATGTTTGTTTCTTTTTTAATTCGGTAGATACATTCTTGAATGTGGTGCTTATGGGGTTCTACACAAACCCATTTGATCTTGATTTTGCATGCTTTGATCCGACGGAAGTATCTTTCGTTCTACATTCTTTGGTTATGATTAGGAAAAAAGAACTGTTTAATCAAAATTTCTTGAGTTACTTCATCGTATCAGTTGAGAATGGATTCTATTGCTTGAATGGGTAGTCTTCTCATGAAATTATGGATTTATGTTAGTCTTTTTGCACGAATACTATTTGTTAAAGTCTCCCGCAGAAACATAGCTTTATCATACGAAATCATGACTCTAGTTAATAATGTCTTATTAGAAGGTAGAACCTTTAGAACTATACTGTTCAACTTTGGATTTAGCACAGCATTAAACATTACAATATTGCATACAAGATATGTTTCAGCTCTCAATTTCATGATATTAACTTGATGAGCAACTTGGTTTTGCTTATGTGCAATGTTCATCCATCAAATTTAACACTTGTTGTGGAAATAGTACTTAGATGCTTATGCTCTTATCTAAGAATTTCCCAAGCCAGCAGGGAGATTTCTATGTTCACATAAATGGTCTTTTCTAATACTTAGCTTTTGATAAATAACTGACAATTTTGGAGTCATGGATGGTGATATTTGGATTTTCTTTTCCCAGAGATAGACTGACATCAACATAGCCGAAGAAGGGTATTACCAAATATGCACCGAACATGAAGTGAAGTCTATCAATAAAGTTATTGGTTTTGTGTAGACATCGATATTCTATTGTGGGGAGCCTCCTAACGGTTATAAAACTGATTGGATCTTAGAGGACTTTCGCCTCAACCCCAATACAGTTTATGGCAGGGAAACTAACATCATTCAACAAAGGGTAAGTTATCTTCCTTTTTTAAGTGCTTGATAAATACACAGACTTTTTTTTATTACTCACCAATAAAAATACAATATAATGTTTTAAATTGGTACCGTAGTTTTCAAACCGACTTTAAGTGTAATACATAATTATGATTCACAATAAAAAACACTTATGCAAGGGGAGCAAAACCATCCTTTTGCACCAAATTTCAAATTCTCATTATTGAGTTCTTTATGCTTTTCAATGAGAAGGAAGAAAAAAGTTTGACACTCAAACATTGATTTACAAAGTTGTAAAGTTCTAATTGATACATACATACATTATATATATATTTATTTATTTACTTATATGTCCATGAAAGCTATGGAAGATTTCTCCGCTAAAACTAGT
>JANZLX010000001.1:26735792-26750719 GCA_025531955.1 Erythroxylum orinocense | reverse complement strand
GAGAGAAAATTTTCTTAATTATAATTACACATTTAGCAACAATTATGAATCATAAACAAAAATATATTAAATTTTGATTAGATTAAAAAAAATTAACTCTAATATATTAATTCATTAAATAATTTAATAAAAATATTTAACAAATATTAAGATATATAATATTCATATTTTTATAATTTTTTAAAGTTATGTCCTCATAAGTCATTTTACACATAAACAGCTAATATTAAACAACTAATTTTACCAAACATTTCTAAAAAACAGCTAATGCAATCTGCTGATCAAATCAGCTGATAGAATCAGTTATCAGCTAACAGCTAATGTAATCAGTTGTTTGCGGCCATAAAAGTTTATAATTAAAAACAGTGAATTCAGCAATACCAAGGCTTTGGGTGTTGACGTTACCAAAAACCTATATTTATATTATGTTCGGTAGTCATTGCCTTGTTTCTGCCGCTCTGTTACTAGAATTTTTGTAAGTAGAATTTTTTTAAAATCTTTTTTTAAAATATTATAAAATATTAGCTAAACTAGTATTAATAGATATGGTTGAATACTCGTTTTGTTTTAATAATGTTGTCTCATCATGACTTTCTGACTTTAAACTTCCTGTCGCACTTTGTGTATGGCTTTTGAAGGTATCGGCAATTTGGATACTAATGTCATTTGCTGAGTGTATTTTTTATCATGTTTAGGGAGCAGATGCTATTATCTCTTGTTTGTGGTTGCATTATTTGTCTTAATAATTGGTCTTTAGTTCTGCGTAATCCCACAATATTTAATTGGTTGGCTTGTCTTTCGTATATGATTATGGTGGCTTTTTCCCCCTAATTGAAAACAAACTAGATTAATTGTGCATAATATCAAGCACTCTACCAATCTTGAAGTTGATTTCATGATTTTCATGGCTTATCTCTCGTATATGATGCTTGAGGTATAAAGTTACTCTCTTCGAGATAAACAAACCTAGCTAGTTTGTCTTAGTTACGTTGTAATTTTTTCGTAATCTCAGTATTTATAATTTGTAAACTGGTCTTTGTATTCATTATTTGTCTACAAGAATTGTCAAGGTTATAATTAAAATCTTGTATACGGAGAATATTTTTTTTGTTGGTGCAATATAATAATATTTTAATTTTTATATGCTAATGTTTCAAATTATCAATTATTTTTATATAATAAATTAACAACAAAAATATTGTATACAATAATATGAATTAAAAATGTCACAAATAATTATAATTAACATGGTATAACATTTCGTTAAAATGTATATTAAACATTTGGCTACATTTTACAAAATGTAGCAAAAAACATTTGTCTATATTTTCAAAAAAACTAGCCAAAAACTTTTGACTACATCTTTAGAAATGTAACTAAAAACTCGTGACTACGTTTCCGAAAAAGTAGCTAAAAATGTTTATCTACAAAAAGTTAGCCTAGCTTAAAGGTATTGACCACGATCTCAAAAACATTGCTAATAGTTTTTCGCTACGAAAATAAAGAATAGGAAAAAAACTATTAGTGATGATTAGCAAAAAAAGTCATCTATGATTTTCAGCTATAAGAATTTGGCGACGTTTTTTGCAACAAATATAAATTGTTGTTAATAATTATTAGTGACGATATTGGAACTTTTAGCGTCAATTTTTTTTGCAGCCAAATGTAGTTTCTGTTATAGTGAATTAACCTATATGAATGTGGTTGAAAAGATACAATCTTGAAATTCAATATTCTAATAACAGAAACCAACTAAAATCTAATTTAATTTTTTTGTAATCTCATTATTTATTTATCTAGATTTAAAAATTAGTATATATTGTCTCTAAATCACTTTCTTATATCATATTTTATTATTTTATTTATTTATATTTTCAAGATAAAAAACAATAAACTATTGGAATATAAAAGTAGAGATTAAATGATAATAATTTTGAATTTAGAAAAATATATAAGTTTTTAAAAATATTGAAAACAAATAAAAACAACAAAACCTAAAATTAACCTACCCACTGTCAAAGTGACGAGCTTTGTACTGCCTCTTCAGTACCGGTCTTGCGTATCAGAAGTTTCGCCCGGAACCAACCTATATTGTCATTTCTCAATCATAAATTCTAAAAAAAAATTCATCTCTCCGCTCTCAACTAACATTCTCCTCTGTCCTCTCTAACTCTCCCTCCGATCATCGCCGCAACTAGCGCACCACCCGCTGCTCTCCACCGGTGCTCTGCACTGTGCCTACTCCTCTCCCCACAGCACTTGCTCCTCTCCCACAGTGCCTGCTCTCCCCAGTCCCCACCGGACCTGCTCTCCACCGCGCTTCCTCTTTGCCTGCTGCTCTTCCCACCTTGCCTGACGCCTACTGCTCTCCATCGTTGTTCTCTTGAAGTTGAAAATCAGAAATTGCAATTTTAAATAATATTTATATTTATATTGCAATTTTATATCGTTTCAAAAAAAATAATTTTTATAAAAATAAAATATTTATTTTTTATTTTCTTTCATACTTGTTAAACTATCTCTTGATTCGAATCAGCCATGAAAACTAACAAGAAAATCAAGGATATTATTATAATAATTTCGTAACGGCAGTAATTCAAAATTTGAAGGTACATGTTTGCGTTATTACCCAAAAGCCCATCAGCCAAAGTACACAAGAAAAGATAAACCGCAGTCAATTGAGGGTAATTTCGTAACATAATTAATCCAACTCTTTTGCTCTAATGCCCCTAAAATTTTCTCACTTTCCCTGCCAATTGTTTCCTTCTCTTTCTTCTCTCTCATTCTAGGGCTCAGAACTCAGAAAAACGTGGCACCAACTTTCATAACTTGGCCGTGACTTGGGATTGTAGAAATGAAATTAATATAAGACTCATTTTTTATTGCAATGGGGCCTGGAATTTCAGTCGAGGTTCCCACCTCTCCAATTTTTCCAGCAATCTCATCGAAATTTCAAAGTCCAAAAGACAATAACTCAATGACAATCAGTCCTTTTGCATGTGGGATGTCAGCATCTGGTTTGGTAATCTTTACTTCTTTCAATGAATCAAGTTGCCGAGTTGAAATTCCAGGGTTGAGCTGAAGCTGCGAGGTCTAATCTCACCCGGACCGCTCCATCACGATTTCTCTGTCTCGAGTTTCTCAAACTTACAGACCATAGGAAGGTTGAGTTGGGTCTGGCGCAAATCAAAATGGGACAGAAAACGTTTGTAAAATATGCATATGCAAGATGAGGTTGAGAATTATTGGCTAATTTAAGTCCTTTCCCAAGGCTTTGCTCATGACAGTGACACGGGTTTATGGGAATGATTACGCCCATTTCATATTATATTTGGAAATTAGATAACAATTGCCAAGCAGCCAGTTGTGTACGCATACGCAAACTCTGGGAGATTGGCTTAGCAATTGTGCTTTGTCGGGAGAAAGACCAGAAAGCTCCAAGTTGTCAAAACCTTTTCTGTCTCCTTTGAAGTAACATGGGCGGATTCAATCTTTTTAGCCTAAGAGAGTGGAAATGGAATCCGCCCATTTTCAATGACATGTTTGGTTATATTTTTATTCTTCCATTATAATATTTAGTTTTTTTATAAAACTAAAATTTTGTTTGATTATTTACATTAGTTATAATTTTTGAAAATCAATTAAATAATACTGTATGCAGTATTATTAAATATATAATTTTTATTTTTAAACTATTGCTTATTTGTTAATATTTTTGTTACTTATTAAAATCAATTTTCTTATTTAGGATTAATCTTTTTTCATTAATAATGTATAATCTTTGTCACGATTTATTTTTCTGTTTTGAATATTGTGTAGTTGGATTTTTTTAAAAATTATAATGGAGGGAAACTGAAAAATATATATTAAGTAAATGAATAAAAGATTTAAAAGTGTCTCGTTTTTTTAAAATTTTTAAATTTAGTACCAAACATTTTAATTTAGTGACTAACATTACAAATCTTGAATAAATAAGATCAAAATGTTGTTTTTATTGATTTAACTTACCAGATGCTTATAGAGATAACAATGGGCTGGCTATGAGTCTAAATTTTAGTATTTTTAATGGATTGATCCATAGGCCAAATCAAGCTCAAACTAATTTGAGGTCTAACTTTTTTAAGTAAAACAACATCGTTTTGTTTATAAGAGGTAGGCTTCGGGTAGGGTTAGGCCTGGACAATCCAGACCCGAACTTAGTTATAAAAAGACATTATTTTATACTTTTAATTTTAAAAAATTAGCAAGACTGACCCATGAACCAACCCATTTTCATCCCCATATATCTATGTATTGACCACATCATCAAAGATAACATTTTAATCTTATTGATGCAAATTTTAAAATGTTAGTCACTAAATTAAAAAATTTAGAAAGTTTGACACTAAGTTGAAAAGGTCCCAAAATATTAAATATTTTTTTAATATGTTATTTCTTAAGTAAAACATAACATAGATTGTGAAGCAATAAGTGATAAGTTTACAAATATCTTTTTAATTTGGGAGATTAAAAATTAAGTAGTCAATAAAAAAGATTACAATTCGTTTCAATTTTTAAAAAGAATAATTGGTTTAGAGTAAAAATATATTGAAGTATATAATCATCAATTGAATCAAGTTAATTACTTAATTCTAAATTATTGATTAATTAAATGATTTATTTAAATTTAATAATTTAGGGAGACATAATCAATTCAGAGTGCATTAATAACTCAAAGGCAAGAGAATTTGGATTTTTTTTGTTATGAATGGTATTTACCTATAGCTTTTATGTGATTATTTCATATTGTCCATGATTAAGGGGTCCACAAATAAAAATTAATATATATATATATATGTGTGTGTGTGTGTGTGTGTGTGTGTGTGTGTGTGTGTGAACAAATAATTAAATAAAAATTAATGAAATTAATAGTTCTATTATACGAAGTTGGCATAATAGAATTTTTTTAAAAATACTTGAAAACTATTTTTTTTAAATTTATTAGTGGGATTTAAAAATGATTTAACTAATAAAAAATTATGTATCATTTACTAATGTAATTAATTATAATATTGAACTTTAAAGTAATTAGTAAAAGTTGCTCCTTTGTAACTATAAAGTCATAATTTTAAATTACACAAATAACCTTTTAGTAAAAATTACAAAAAAAAAAGTTGCTTACATTGATGATCCTCCTCCAATCCTTACAAAGCGGGAGTCTGATGCATGGAGTACCGTACCAAAAATTACAAAAGGAGAGGATATGATGGTAACGATGATCAACAAGTCAAAATTCTCAAGCTTTGGGGAAGCTTACATGGTTTCAGCAGCTTCTGCCTTTTACAAGGTTGTATTATATGACTGAAATCTGTAACCTTACGTCACCAGTAGCAACACAGTGACTTCTTAAGACAACCTATGTTGCAAGTACCCAGCCATCAACGCACCCCAAGACACCACTTTCCTTTCACGCATATCACCAAACGCATATCATTCTTCAATTGAATGAAATCAATTTTCTTTCCGTTTCACGTGTGCTCGGAATGTACCCTTCAAATTTGTGCCCTCTTACTGCAGTAAAAATCTTAGAAAGAGATTACTACTAAGGAATTTTTATGCCTTCTTACAGCAGTAAAAATCTTAGAGATTACTACTAAAGAATTAGATAAATAATTTTAAAAAGTCCTCTTAATAATTTAAGAAAGAATTAGACCCTAAATTACTCAAAATAGAATAATTATTACATGCAATTAATTAATATCTTGTTCATGTGATTTATCTAAATTTCAATTTAAGTTATAATAATTATTAAGACTCCTTGATTTGATTGCTAATACACTAACAAAGATTTACTTAAATATGAGGCAAAGATAGCTTTTGATACCGTTTGTCAACCTATTTTTACTATGCAAACGGTGCGGCTCCCACGTATGCTGTGCGACGAGCTGGAAAAACTAATGCGGGACTTCATTTGGGGATCGACCCACAACTGGCGGAAACTTCATCTTGTCAACTGGGATACCGTTTGCCAGCCTAAGCGTGCGGGCGGGCTGGGGCTGAAGCACCTTCGGCTGACTAATGATGCGCTTCTGGCCAAACTAGGTTGGGCCCTGATCACGAAGTCCAATGCATTATGGGTCCAGATTCTCCGGTCCAAGTATCAGTTCGCGGATTCCCCGCTTCCCCTTACTTTGGCCCGCCCCGGGGCTTCTCCTTTATGGAAGGGCATCTCCGCGACCTGGCTGATCGTTCGTCAAGGCCTCAAATGGGATCATCTGGGGAATGGGAGGCGTATCCTCCTCTTTTGGCTTGATAATTAGTTGGATGACTGGGGCTCACTCCTTCGGGTTGCTCTCTCGCCCATCCCTGACAATCTTCGTTCTGCCACTTTCGCGGACCTGACGAACGCCCAAGGCCGCTGGCGGTGGACGGATTTTCAACATTATCTTCCGACAAAGGTTTGCTTGGAGCTTGCCCACTGCTGTCCTGGAGTGGACGAGATCGGGGTTGACACAATGGTGTGGGCTCCGACCGTGCACGACAGATTTACGGTGGCTTCCGCGTATGATATGTTAGCCGGGCAGACCCGGGATTCCTCCCCCAAGATCTGGGAGGTTATTTGGAAGTGGTCGGGTCCCCAACGGATTCGCTCGTTCCTCTGGCTTGCTGCCAAAGGCCGTTTGCTAACAAATCAACACCGCGTGGTGCGGCATCTAGCCATAGATGACCGATGTTCGGTTTGTGGGCAGGTCGAGACTATAGTGCACGTGCTCCGAGACTGTCCGCGAGTGACAGCACTGTGGCGACAGTTCCCTCGTGATGTGTTATTCGCCAATTTCTTTCAGTAGGAAGTGACGACGTGGCTCCAGGATAACCTTATTAAACAAGACCGGGTGCATCAGGACGCGTGGGCCTCCGTCTATGGAGTAACCTATTGGTTTCTCTGGCAATGGCGAAATAAGAGTATGTTCGAGCAGGGGTTTACTTGGCTGGCGACAGGTCCCGTATTGTTCTCGAGTACGTCGAGTAGATCGCGAGGGCTTGGACCCTGGAGACCAGAGTCTTCCCCGTGCCGGGCCTTCCCGTGGGATCCTTTGTGAGTTGGACTAAACCTCCTCAGGGATGGGTTAAGGTTAATTCGGACGGAGCCGCTAAGGCCAGATCTTACATGATCTTCACTGGCGGTTTAATTCAGGATTGTCATGGGACCTGGTGTGGGGGGTTCCAACAGAGTTTTGGCAGGGGTTTGTCTTTCGAGGCGGAGCTTTGGGGAGTGTATGCGGGTCTCAATTTAGCTTGGGCGCAGAGGTATCGCCGGGTCATTGTCGAAGTTGACTTCCTTGAAGTTCTTAATACCCTCTCTGACCCTTCCATTGTGCTTACTGGGGTTTCTTTCTTGGTGTCAGGTATCCAATAGCTTCTCCAACGGTCGTGGGCGATTCACTTCCAGCATGTCTACCGCGAGGGAAACCAGTGTGCAGACCGCCTGGCCCATCTTGCTGTTGCCCTTAGTCCGGGCCTCTTTACCCTTCCGGAGAAGTCAGAGTGCCTCCAGGAGCTGCCCCGCAGCGATGCGGACGGAGTGATGTATTCTAAAGTTTGATTTTGTTTTCCGTGTGTACCAAAAAAAAAAGAGATAGCTTTTGATATAGTGATAAGACATTTCTCCGTAGCATGTTAGCTTCATGGATGACGTAGGAATTTGGCGAACAAGATAATTGGAATCTAAGACAAATGTTCACATGTTTTCTTTCTTTACTTTTGTATTTATTTTATGAGAAGTTGTTAATGTTAACATCTTTAAATAAATCAAGTTGTTGATTTATGGGCTTGTTTGGTAAATAGTTTATCAGCTATTTTTAGCTAATAGAATCAGCTGTTAGCTAATCGTTAATAAAATCAACTAACAACTGTAATTTACTGATTGCCAAATAAGACCTATATGTTTGAGATTAGTAAGTAATGCGGTGGTGTTGTATGATATATATATACATAAGTATTATTATTATAATAATATATCCGATGTTACTTTCCAAGAAGCTTTCTAAATTCATAAAAGAAAAGAGTGGTTATAAATGTTGTATAATTTTATAACCACCCTTTAATTAAGGTGATTGGTTATATATTTGTGATTAATAATATGATTGATAGATACATGATGTATACTCAAAGTTGCCTTCCAAGTAGCTTCCTAAAGTAAAGGGTATATAAAGTTTTTTCTTTTTCCATCTTTTTAATATCCTCCATTGAAGAAGGTAGCCGACAAAGTCAATTTGTCGATAGTGAACCCTTAGTCCAGCTTTTGAATGATGTATATAATATATGCAAGAAGTTGAATGTATGGATATAATATATGCAAGGATGATAATAGATCCAGAGCTTGAAGAATTTTGTGTTCAAGCTTAGTTAAATTTATTTTTTAAAATAATAATATTTTTTATGTAAAATTTTTTAACTTTGGATCGGATCAAATGGAACAGTTCTTGGGATAAGCCTAAAACTAAATTAAAAAAAGCAGTTTTAACACAAATTCAGACTGTGCTTGTTTCGCTGTTACTATTAAAACGGCAACGGGGGGAAGGAAAAAGCGCAAAAGGAGACAGAAATGTCGATAACAGAAATTACAATGGGGCCTTACAAGCATCCTTCCTCTCATATGCAAGAAATTTCCTCCCTTGAAAAACGGCACCAACTTTCATAACTTGACCGTGACATGGGATTGTAGCAATGAAATTAATATGACTTATTTTTTATTGCAATGGGGCCTGGAATTTCAGTCTAGGTTCCCACCTCTCCAGTGTTTCCAGCAATCTCATCGAAATTTCCAACCACATGCAACTTGACCTGCAAATTTCAAAGTTCAAAAGATAATAACTCAATGAGAATCAGTCCTTTTGCATGTGGGATGTCAGCATCTGGTTTGATAATCTTTACTTCTTTCAATAAATCAAGTTCCCGAGTTGAAATTCCAAGGGTGGGCACCTTGAGAAGGACCGGAAGCCTAGTTGAGCTGAAGCTGCGAGGTCTAATCCCACCCGGACCGCTCCATCACGATTTCTTTGTCTCGAGTTTCTCAAACTTACAGACGATAGGAAGGTTGAGTTGGCTCTGGCGCAAATCAAAATGGGACAGAAAACGTTTGTAAAATATGCATATGCAAGATGAGGTGGTTGGGAATTATTGGCTAATTCAAGTCCTTTCCCAAGGCTTTGCACATGACAGTGACATGGGTTTATGGGAATTATTACGCACATTTCATATTATATTTGGAAATTAGATAATAATTGCCAAGCAGCCAGTTGTGTGCGCATGTGCAAACTCTGGGAGATTGGCTTAGCAATTGTGCTTTGTCGGGAGAAACACCAGAAAGTTCCAAGTTGTCAAAACCTTTTCTGTCTCTTCTAGAAGTAACTTGGGCGGATTCAATCCTTTTAGCCTAAGAGAGTGGAAATGGAATCCGCCCATTTTCAATGGCAAGTTTGGTTATATTTTTATTCTTCCATTATAATATTTAGTTTTTTATAAAACTAAAATTTTATTTGATTATTTACACTAGTTATAATTTTTGAAAATCAATTAACCAATATTGTATGCAATATTATTAAATATATATAATTTTTATTTTTAAACTATTGCTTATTTATTAATATTTTTGTTAGTTATTAGAATCAATTTTCTTATTTATGATTAATCTTTTTTCATCCATAATGTTTAATCTTTGTCGCTATTTATTTTTCTATTTTGAATATTGTGAGTTGGATTTTTTAAAAAAATTATAATGCAGGGAAACTGAAAAATATATATTAAGTAAATGAATAACATATTTAAAACTGTCTCACTTTTAAAAATTTTTAAATTTAGTACCAAACTTTTAAGTTTTAAATTTAGGGACTAACATTACAAATTTTGAATAAATAAGATTAAAAGGTTGTTTTTATTGATATAACTTGTCAGACATCTATAGAGATGACAATGGGCTACACTATCAGTCTAAATTTAAGTATTTTTAATGGACTGACCCATAGGTTAAATCAAGCCCAAACTAATTCGAGGTCCAACTTTTAAAAAAAAAATGATATCGTTTTGTTTAGAAGAGTTAGGCCTCGGCAATTTAGGTCTGAACTCAATTAAAAAAAGACGTTGTTTTACATTTTTAATTTTAAAAAAAATAGCGAGACTGACCCATGAGCCGACCTATTTTCATCCCCAAATGTCTATCTATTGACCACATCATCAAAAATAACATTTAAATCTGATTTATACAAATTTTAAAACGTTAGTCACTAAATTAAAAATTTTAGAAAGTTTGACACTAAATTGAAAAGATCCCACAATATTAAATATTTTTTAGTATGTTATTTCTTAAGCAAAACATATCATAGATTGTGAAGCAATAAGTGATAAGTTCACAAATAACTTTTTTATTTGGGAGATTAACAATTAAGTAAGACAATTCGTTTCAACTTTTAAAAAGAATAATTGGTTTAGAGTAAAAATATATTGAAATATATAAGAATCAATTGAATCGAGTTAATTACTTAATTCTAATTTATTGATTAATTAAGTGATTTATTTAAATTTAATAATTTAAGAAGACAGTCAATTTGGAGTGCATTAATAACTCAAAAGCAAAAGAATTTGGATTTTTTTTGGTTATGAATGGTATTTACCTATAGCTTTTATGTGATTATTTCATATTGTCCATGATTAAGGGTTCACAAATAAAAATTAATATATATGTGTGTGTGTGTAAACAAATAATTAAATAAATTTTAATGAAATTAAGAGTTCTATACTTCTATTAGATGAAGTTGGCATAATTTAATAATATTTTATTTTTTATATGTAATGCTTCAAATTATCAATTATTTTTGTATAATAAATTAACAACAAAAATATATATACAATAATATGAATTAAAAATGTAACAAATAATTATAATTAACATGGTATAACATTTCGTTAAAATGTATATTAAACATTTGACTACATTTTATAAAATGTAGTTAAAAACATTTGACTACATTTTCAAAAGAACTAGGTAAAACTTTTTGGTTATGTTTTCGTAGCTAAAAACTTTTGACTACATTTTTGAAAATATAACTAAAAACTTTTGACTACATTTTCAAAAAAGTAGCTAAAAATGTTTATCTACAAAAAGTAAGCCTAGCCAAAAGGTATTGGTTACGATTTCAAAAAAGTTGCTAATAGTTTTTCGCTCCAAAAATAAAGAGTATGAAAAAAACTATTAGTGATGATTAGAAAAAACTATATTTTGAAGGTGAAAAAACAACAAACTAATGGAATATAAAAATAGAGATTAAGTGATTATAATTTTGAATTTAGAAAAATATATAAGTTTTTAAAAATATTGAAAACAAATAAAAACAACAAAACCTACTGATGCTGCTATTTTCAAAGATTCGAAGAAGACTGGTGTTGGTTTTGTTGTTCGGAACAATAATGGTATTTGTATAGCAGCTGGTAGTAATATCTTTCCGGGAGTTTTGGATCTGTCAACAGCAGAGGCTATGGATATTCGTGAAGCATTAAGCTGGTTTAAAACGAAAAATTTACACTCGATTATCATTGAATCAGATTCGCAATTGGTTGTTCAGAGTCTTTTATCCAATAGTCGCAATCGGTCGGAAGTGGATTTTATTGTTAATAATTGCTTAGTTCTTAGTAATTCCATAAATGATGTTCATTTTGGGTTTTGTAAAAGATCTGCGAATTGTGTTGCGCATACTCTTGTGAGAAATGCTAGTTCGACGTCAGGTATTGTTTATTGGGATTTATCTTTTCCTGTTTGTATTTCATCTACTTTAACAGCGGACAATTGCTTTTAATGAAGTTTTCTCCATTTGATTTAAAAAAAAAACAACAACAATAACACCTAATATGAATTTTGTTGATATGCAACGTTTGAGGAGATTCAGCAATACGTAACCTTATTCTTAATTAGTAGAGATATTGTTTCAAATTAATTCAAACACCTTCATTTAAAGAAAAATAATGTTGTTTTAATAAAATTTAAGTTGATTAATTCAATTTGATAAAAATTTAAATCAAATTTAGATGATAAAAAAATTAAAATTACATGTTTTAATTCAACTAATGAAATTACGTACTTTCACAAAAACAACTAATGAAATTAAGTAGTTTTCAATTATCATTAACGTTACATAAAAATTTATATTTAAAAGTAATTATGTTAATGCAATTTTTATATCATATTTTGTCAAGAAAAGGTATTAACTTAGTACGTTAGACTATTTTATGTCCCATGTCACTTATCGATTTGAGTCTTATGAAACGCACCCAAGATAATGGTTATTGGGTATTAGATTATTGGGTCTCAAATGGGTCACTGACCCTTTTCCTCTCTCTTCTACTTACCAAAGGACATGTTTGTTATGAATGCTATATAAGTTGAAACAACTTATTGAATTAGTGATTTTGAACCATTGAAGAATTCGCTAAAGAAAGAAAGAAGACGAGAGGAAATAAAAATTTTTCCACAACGAATGCGAAATCATGGATACAGGTACACAAATCATTCGATCCATAAATAATTTTTACAATTGGTATCAGAGCCTCCTAATTCATGATTTGTTATCTACGGTATTTTCTACCGTGTATTGCTATGATTGTGTTTCTGTTTGTTATATGAATTCCTCCATGATACAGTTGCACTGCCACAAATAAGAACGCAAGTTGTGATTGTTGTTATTTACGGATATTAATGGATTTTCATGGGAAATGCTTTATCACTGTAATATGAAATTTCATTGTTGTTGAGTGATGTGTATGGGTTAGAGTAAGAAACATATTCTTGAGAAAGAACCGAGAACAAATTGCTTTATGTTCATAAGAATATTTGTTGTGTTTCTGAAATGTTTTGTACTGCCTTCTTTCATGTTGTATTTTTGTTCTGTTCTTCTATGTCCATGCATATCCGAAAAATGATTTTCGATTTTAATGGTGGAAAGAAAACGCAAGTTGTGATGTTTCATGTTTATGAGAAAGAACCAAGAAAACGCAAGTTTATTCTATATTTGGTTTTAATGGTTGAAAGTAATAGGAAACGAACAAATCTTCGGTGTTGGTATGAAAGATACGATAAGTGATTTTCGGATGTAATCAATCAAGAAACCCATTCTCAATGCTTAACCGACACATAATATCTATGGGTTTGTTTCGTTGGTTAACCACCGAATATGTACATGGTGGATGTATTTATTGCTAGCCTAGACCAAGAGAGGATTCTAGAAAACAATCGCAAGAAGAATCCATGGACAAAAAGAAACGTTAGAATATAGTAAAAAAAAAATACAGAAACGGCGAAGGGAGATGATGAACAGCGTCTGGAGCGTGTACTGCACGCGCCAGACGCTGCTAGCTGGGGAAAACGCTGGCGCGTGCACTGCACGCCCTAGACGCAACCCATCTTTCTAGACGGGCTTCAGGCCCAATAATGAGCTTCTGGACTGATTTTTTATGAGTTTTGGGCCATTAAGGGTTATATTGAGTTAATAAATATTTATGGCCCAAATTATTATGGATTATTTAATGCATAATTGATTTATACATAATATAATTTAGGAAATTAGTGCCATATTGTATATTTCTTTGGTACTTTAAATATTTTATATTATGTAATAGTTGGAATTAAATTTTCCTAGTATATGTTGAATGTAATACATGACATTATGGACATTTAGAATAGTTTGTTAGTCACCAAAGTGACCAAACTAACTAAATTAAAATTTTGTCATGTATGATAATTGCCAATTAAATGTTTATTGCATGGAAAGCTTATTATTCACCAAAGTGGCCTAGCTTGAAAAATTTTTAAGCATTTAATTGTGATTTGTTCAATTTTTATTTTGATATGATGCTAAAATGACATAAAGGTTGAACTGAACAATCAAGATTATTAATTATAACGCTAGGAGGTCACCCAAAGGTAGACCATTGCTTATAATTAATGACATCAAAGGGACTTTATCAACATATTTAGTCAATATGGTTGTATATCTAAAGATAATATGCATGTTGATTAAAATATGATTGATTGTCCATTATAGTAAACTATATAACTATGCATCATAATAAGTTACGATTATGTATTTAAATTTCACCCAGAGGATATTTTAAATGCATAATCAAAGTGTATTAGTTAGTTTGAATCTATTTAGGTTTGCTCAAAGCATTAATGCATGGACTATATGTTGTATGTGGAGCATCTACTAGTTTGTTCGCCTTAGGCAATGGCTTGATCAAGTTCAATGGTCTGAACTATGGAGATTGGTCCGAACAAATCCAGTTCCAACTGGGTGTAATGCATTTGGACTTGGCCATAGTTTTAGACGTAATGCCTATAGCCACAACTGAGACTAGTGCTGAAGCTAACAAGTCTTATTTTGAGGCTTGGGAACGGTCTAATAGGCTGAGCTTGAATTTAATGCGAATGACGATCGCAGACAAAGTCAAGCCGTCAATTCCTAAAACAGACAACGCAAAGGAGTTCATGTTGAAGCTTAAAGAATACTCCCAATCTGATATAGCTGACAAGTCTACAGTAGGGACTTTAATGAGTGAGCTGATGACCAAAAAGTTTAACTAGTCACAGTCCATTCACGATCATGTAACTCATATGTCAAACTTAACTACAAAGCTGAAATCCATGGGTATGGATGTGAGTGAGTCATTTCTAGTACAATTCATTATCAACTCCCTTCCTCTAGAATTTGGCCAGCTCCAGGTGAATTATAACACCATTAAAGAAAAATTGAACCTTTAAGAAATTAAGGCCATGTTGGTTCAGGAGGAAGGTGTAAGTGTAGAAGTCAACTTGTTCATTGTGCAAGGCGACTTATGCATGTTCGGTACTGATAAGTCGCCTTGTATCTCCTGTAAGTCGACTTATGCGTGTACAGTACTGT
>JANZLX010000001.1:26698678-26714375 GCA_025531955.1 Erythroxylum orinocense | reverse complement strand
AGAAAATGGATAGAATGGACAGCATGTGAGTGGAAAAATTTTCACTTTTTCCAGGAAGCTCTGAACCGGAGCATGTTCTGCATGTCAATAGTTGGTGGATTGCACAGCATGTGATGCACCCACTCTTAGACTTCAAGGGTCAATGAACCATGCACTTACCTTCACAAAGGGAGGTTCACCGGGTGCTGGACACCGATAAAATGTTCCAGCCATGGGGCATTTTAGTGCAGGATGTGATGATATGCTTGTTTTTGGTGGTGGTGGCAAGGCAGGTAAAGGGGCCACAGGAGTTGAGCTTGCAGGAGCAGGTGCTGAAGCAGCTGGTGGAGGTGAGGTTGGAAGCATGGGCTGTTGGTAAGAAGCCTGCATTGCAACAACAGGAGCTGCTGAAACCTGCTGCTGCAAAGCTTCCTTTTTCCTTATTATGAGCTCACAGTCTAACTGCTTCAGTTGAAGCTCAACAATGTCTCTCGAATCCACAAGTCTGTTTACGAAATTTGCATCAACTCAAGCAGAAAACAGGTTCATGTTTCTATCATGATGCAAGTATTAAGAATGAAAATACCATCCATTTTGACTTACTTGATAAGGTCTGATGCTTGTGTCATAAATGTCGAAATTGACAATGCGGCGGGAACTTTGGTTTCTGCAGGCAGGTCTTTCTCCTCTGGTGATGCAACTTTAGACTTTGTGTCTGCCACTGGTGCAGAATTTGAAGATTTGACGGCAACAACCTTGGATCAAACATGGAAGTCAATTACAAAAGAGATAATGATGCTTCAAGCAAGATTGAACACTTCCACTAACATGTCACAACTTACATCATTGAGATGCGTCTGCAGCTTTAAAACACCAAATTGCTTCGTACTTGGCCCCTACACAGCAGAACAAGGTACCTATTACAAAGAATAGTATTTTGCAGAAACATTTACGCATAACAAATCAAGCATCATACAATTACTCAGTTAATTCTCTTCATGAAGCATAAAGGTTGAGTGGACAGGTTGAGAATGGAAGCCCAAGCACATAATAACAATAGAAAATCTTGCATTTTCAAATAGCAAAGGTGCGATATTTCATTCATTACTAAACAAACAGATTGCTCTTAAACCTCTCACTTTCCACCCTTTATAATTACCAAACAAATGAACTTGGTCATTGCAAAAGCATGGCTCAACCTGATATGTTCCTTCTTTTCACAACTTTTCCATCATCCCATAATCGTGAAATTTGGTTCCTTTCACGATAGTCCCAAATGGGTATGTAACTACCTAAAGAAGGGAACGAACGGGCAGGAAAGAAGAGACTGACCTTAAGTCCTGAAAAGGAGAGATTAGCATTGGAAACAATAGGAAACAAGTTGCTCTGCTTTTGGTGTGAAATGGATCCAACCCCAGAAGCCAAAACGGTCTTGGGGCATGGAACCCAGATAGAAGCCATGTACCCTTTTGTCGTTGGAGTGAAATGAAGAAAATGGAGGTTGAAGATGATTAATAATAGGAGAAGAAAAAAAGAAAAAGGAGAAAACCCACCTCAAGATCCAAACTCAAAGATAGCTAAAAACAAGAGCTTTATTAAATGGGGTTTGTGTATGGGGTTGAAGGAGATATGTAGAAGAAGAAGAAGAAGGTGGCGATGGGATCGAAGATGAATCTGAGAAACCGAAAGCCTCTACAAGTCTACAACAACTATAACTATGTTGTGCTTTTTGTCTTCGAGAGAGGATGGCAGCGATACTTACGAAGCTACAACTATCAACCAACCTCAACGGCATTTAAGTTTTTTTATACCCCACAAAATATAAATATAATATCACTCTTCTTCTCTTCTTTTTTGATTTAATCAATTAATTTCTATTAAAATGTTTTATTAAATAAATTATAAATTATATACACACTTTTAAGTTTTAACATGAATTTGTGTAGATTACACAATTAAATGATTCAAATATAATAATTTACCATTTTTAAGATTCATTTAATGAAAACCAAAGTTTAATGAATTAAATAAATTATTAGTAAAGTCTAAAACTTTATCTTTTATTTTGTGACTTTGAGTTATTTATTTTACACCCCCTACAATATTATTAAAGTATTTTTAAAATCTTGAAAACTTGGTTTAATTAGAAATCAAACTCAATAAATTAAAAGAAAACGTCAAGTATTGTAAAATGAAACATCATATTCTATACTAAACATACCTGATAATTTAATTAATTTGAATTTAAAACAAAAATACAAATTATCTCCTTAACATTTTTTAAAAAATTAAGTTAATTTTCACCGTTATTTATAATATTGATTTTAAAAGGAAAAGTTGGGATAATTGGTTTTTTTTTTAAACCCAACTTACAATCTCAAATACAAAACATATGAAGACAAAGAATTAGAAGCTCAACATATTAGTAAATTTGACATTTTTCATTATGTGCAATGCCAAACCTCAGTAACAGCCAACTAGAACAGACTGCATGATTATTCACTTCAAATCTGAATAGCATTACAGCAACAAAAAGGACAACTTTCAAAAATTGAAGCAAAATGCGGGCCCTGAGGGCTCCTGAGACATATGATTCTGTAATAACAACAAAACAACCTGCAAACCACCCAAATTGGATGGCAATTCACTACTAAACACAGTACCAATCTAGTAGCGGTTCATGTAGGTCCGACGTCTGAACCAGTTGTAGTCTGGCAATCCCTGGATAGGACCCAAGGCAGCTATTGCAACTTCCTGGAAGTATCAGAAAGATCATTTTTGAAAGACATTAGGGGGTGTCCCGGAGAAATATTGTCAAAAGCAGTAGGCATGTTATTGCCAAAAGGTCCAACAGTAGATGTTTAGTGGTCAAGAACCTACCTTGTCATGAATAAACCGATTAGCTACACGTTTGATGGTTGCGCCATCAACAGCATCAATCCTAGCAAATAATTCAGCAAATGGGATTCTTCTACCATATGTAAGTAGCTGCACTCGTGAACACAGTGAGGTTACGTGAAATTAGATATGGATTAATAAACTTCATTATGATTAGATTTGTTGTTATGATGATTAGTGATTTGCTATAGTAACAATCTCAGCAAGCAAGGGTTTTGACGATATCTCTATAATTGGTTAATATGGTTAACATGACTAATCTTCAGACAGAAACTTCCGAGTTAAAAGATGCGAATCAGTACAATCTGAACCAACAAATTTATTCATTTTGCTGCATTATGAAAGGAATAGTTGTGATACCTGTCGCCCTATATCTTCAGCTACAGGACTGGTTCCGTCTATGTGAAGTAATAAGGATGATTTCAACTGCAGCCATGCAAAGCATTAAAAATGAGCACCAATGCTATAATCGCCAGCTGATGAAGGATATTCATGAAGATAAACATGCAAATTGAATGATCAATATACACTGCTTCACTTAGTTGCCTTTTTAACAATGACTCAGCTGATTGCTAAACCTAAGACATTTAAATAAACCTACAGTCAAAGTTTCCACATGGCTAACAAACAAGATGAACAATTAATAAAGGGGGGAAAGACAATATCTCTAGGTAAGATTCTCCCTTGGTACCTATACTTCCGGAAGTTTCTAACAAGTGATGCCCCATAATTTAGCAGATTAAAGCCGGTTGATAAAGCATATATCCAAAGAAAACAGTTACAATAGTCACCACAGACAATAAGTCATAGCATGACAACAAATTAGTAGACTGTCAAGCATGAAACAAATCCTGATATGAAAGAGTATTTGAATGGTAATGTGAAGATCCAATCATTAAAACAATGCATGCCATTGCCAACAACTGAAAAGATGTTGAAATAATAAGCACATATCATCTTCTATCCTGCCTCCAACATACATAGATCTACAAAGAATCATATCTTCATGAGACTGCAGAAATCAATAGCTACCTGATTACGAGCACGAGTTACATCATCTTCTGAAACCCGATAACATAACTTGGTTGTCTCATGCATAATGGCCCAAGCTAAATCATCCAATACATCAGGCTGAAATAACACAACACAAAATTTTTCATTTAAGATAGAAGCCAAATGACCCAAACAGATTCAGAATATAAAAAACTGAACAAAAATGATTTAGAAAGCATCTCAAATATTTCAATAAACTGGTATACTAGCTGAGGAACTCGCTGACCATAATAGCATCATTACATAATCTACAGAGACGTCAATCAACCATCTACTTACAAACCAGAGCCAAGTGAACAAAACAAGCAAGACCCTGGGCTACAGTTCATTCGGAAACAGTTGCTCCCTTGGCATAAATGTATAATAACTTTATGAGAAAAGAGTTTTCTTTACTCTTGATAAAAGCAACGTTACCAATATTTATAGGACAAGGGTTTAGCAATCAGTGCAAGTCAAGGAGTGGCTTACCTTTGCAACAGCATAAACACCAAAAAGACCAGTGTCTCTATAATTGGTGTTGAAAGCCATCATGCTTTCTGCTATTTCATTAATTCCAACCCTTTGAGCCAGTTCAGAGCTGTTTTAAGGATAAAGTTTTGATCAATATCTTAGAAAGAGGAAACCTTGCGCACAAATGTCAAATGCAAGATTTGAAAATTTAATGAATTTCCAGCTGATCATTAGAGAAGTTGAATGCCATAATTGTCCTAGCAGCTATTGGAGCCTTGCACTAATTTGCTACATATAACCAAATTTTCATCTTGCATATGATGATAAATCTCCCTGACCAGAATTTCCCTCTTGTATGGTAAATAGCTGATGATAGTTTTCCAGATCAAGAAGGGAATGCGCGCAGGATCCTTACCCCATATGCTTCCCTCCTCCAGCACTTTTATTCCATGAACCCAACATAGCTTGCATGACCATCAGACCAATGGAATCGGGATCTGTCCAAGGTGCTCCTTCAAAAGCTACCGCAAATTGTGCCAAAGGAACATCATCATCAATTATCCTAACCTGATAGGTCAGAGCAACAATTGAACTTAACAACTCAGATAAATGAAGCTGCTCCAAAGAAATTAGAGATCATTATGCTCCGACCTCAGAGCCAGTGAAAAAGGATGGCTCCTTTGCAACCAACTGCGAAGCAGTAGTTGGATCAGTTGATAACTTGCTAAATAATCTCTGAACCTGCCCAACAATATCTTCGTGCTTAACTGCTCCAGAAGCAGCAATGACCTAGGAGAAGGTCAAAAAAAAAAATCAGGAACAACATCATTATAACCTTCTAATTGAGTAATAATTTTGAAAGACAAGTCAACCAACAAAAATTTGAGTACTTTAGCTCATCACATCATAAGAAAGCATTCAAAATTAAACAGAAAAGCTTTCTTGGTTCTGTACCATTCTAGGAGCCGTGTAGTGTGTCTCTATATAGTTCTGAAGATTAGCCTTGGTAATTGACCTGACATTTTCAGCGGAGCCAAGAATGGTTCTACCCAAAGGAGTGTACTGGAAGGCAGTTGCATGCAAATGGTCAAAGATAACTTCCTCTGTTTGCGCTTCAACCTAAAAATATTGTGCCAGCCAACAGTATAAACAGAAAATTTTATCAGAGCATCGATACAGCAAGTTCAAAATTTTAAAATTAACATATGAAAAATCTGAATACCAACACCACCCACGAACAATCACAACAGTAACATCCCTCAAAGCTACAGATAAAGAACACATTTTGTCACTCCAAGAACAGGACCCATAACCCGCATTATAAACCATGGCCACAAAACAAAGCAACAAAATTAACCCAAAATAAAAACTTCAAAAACAAGATTTAAAAAAGTGTACCTCCTCCATTTCCCTCAAAATCACATCCCTCTCACGATTAATTCGATGCTCATCAAATCTTGAGTTCTGCAAAATATCAGCCAAAATATCCAACGCCTTACCCACATCTTTATCCAAAACCTTAGCATAATACGTTGTCTGTTCCCTACTAGTATACGCGTTCAGATGTCCACCCATGTTCTCGATCTCCTCCTCTAGCTCTCTCGCAGATCTCTTCTCAGTGCCCTTAAAGATCATATGCTCCAGAAAATGCGCGGTCCCGCTGGTCGCATCTGTCTCGTATCGGGAGCCAGCGTCGATCCAAACGCCGACGGTGGCCGTCTTGGCGGCAAGCGAGGACTCGGTGGCGACTCGGAGGCCGTTGGGGAGAGTTGTGACGCGAGTCTCGGGAGCGGAGAGGATGTGAGTGTGAGACGTGGTGGTAGGGATTGGGGAGCCGTATTTGAGGAACCTAGGATCTGGATTCTCTAGGGTTTTAAGCTTCTGTTTGACGGATTCCGCGAGGCGGTCGTAGATCATGGCATTTGGGGGCGGAGGAGACGGTGGCGACGAGGGAGATGGAGACGTGGCGGGAGAAGTGGAGTGGCTTCTGAGGATAACAGCGGCGGATGATAAATGAGGAGGAGGACGGCGGAAGCGGCGAGCGACGGCGAGCATGTGCTTTAGAGCCATGGTCGGAGGCTGTTGTGGGGGTCCTAGGGTTCGGAGATTTAATCTACACTCCAATCGAAGCTCCCTCTACACCGAAAAGAGGAGTGGCTTGGTCTACTAAATGAGCTTTGACTCTGGCACATCTCAGTCGATGCGACGTCGTATTCAGTGTTCTACTTACAAGTCTTGATTTTTGTTAATATTAAAGATTTAACCTACAAAATAAGATATTTAAGGATCAAAATGTTTAATCCGTATTTTTTTTGAACACCCTACTCACAAGGGGGGCTAGCAGGGAATCGAACCTGAGACCTAACTAAAATCAAACCTCGCTCTCAACCATCGAGCCACACCCCTTGAATCCGTATTAAAATTGATACATAATAAATATTAAATAAAATTAATTTAAGATTATCTTTCTTTATTAAAAAATTAAGATTTAATTAAAAAATAAGATTATCAAGCAATCAACTAATTTCTTTTGATTCGATTAATTAACATTTTTCTTAAAAACAATATCTATATAGATAAATAAACTCATGCTCTAATTATAGGAAACAAACAAGCTACTACCGAGCTTGCTTCAAATTAGCCTGAGAACGAGCTTGATCATCTATTTGTTTCAAATGGATCCATTCCCGACCCTATATATTAATAGCAGTCACAATAGTATTGTTGAAGCTTAAGTCGAACACTTTTAATAATAAAAGTTATTAAAATATACTAAATTAAAAAATTAAATTCTTTAAAATTCTTTCAAAATTAAATTGACCAATTTAATCTTTTAATCTAATTTTTGTTTTACAACTTCCCTTTTTACTCTAACATTGTTTTCTCTTTTTTCTTTTATTTTTTGCCCTTTGACTTTTTAGTTAATTCAGGAATGAATGGGAATTTCCCATAAATTTAGGATCTTGCGTTCATTCTCAACCATTATTCTTCTGATCTTGAACCCTAATGTCCTAACCCCAAAAGGGCGCTTGAGCTTGTTTTGCCTTTCAACACTCAATAGAAATATTACGTAAGGATGTCAAACTCGAACTATAAATTGGGTCTTTTTGGCACACAAGTGACACAAAAAGCCCAAAGCTGCACATCACTCCGGTTTTGGTTGCCTAAGCCGGACCGTGAAACCCAACAATCGATACAAACTTTACCAATTAACTAAAGGTCAAAGAGACTGTATCGACAATCCTAGATTATGAGAAATTCGAGGAACACCCTCTTCAGAAATCAGTAATCCCAATGCAGATGAGATTGCTGACCTCCTAGTGAAAGTTGACGTGTAACTTCTGCCTTTAAGCTCATGATAGATAAATTGAACTGCAACAAAGTACAGTGGGGATAGCACTAAAATCCGGTAAAAGGCTTTGAATGGGGAAATGAACAACCCAAAACTGCGATTGTAATGAAAATGCGTCACAGCAGAAAATTTGAGTAATCTAAGAATTCTCAACAATTGGAATCGAACTGCAATAGTAACTCTTCCATTAAGATTCGAACTAAACTATCAAAAACAGCCTCCTTTTCCATGGGAATTGCCTTTTATCTTCAGTTGATCAGGGGGCAACCACAATCCGGCCAGCAACTTGGTCGAGATCCCGTTGACCACTAGATGTGATTTTCCTTCCACTAACACAAGAACAGAAGTCCAATTATTTACGGATTTCCAACGAAAATGTTTACAGTAACTAAAATCCCATTGCTCATAATACGACAAAAGTTGAATTCACAAAATAGATATCATGAGAAAGGGAAAAAATAAGGGTGTAAAAGATTAAAAAGCTCACCCCTTGGTGTCAATTTCGATGATATTCATGCCCTGCAACTGTTGAAGAATGTGACGAGCAACAGCACCACTGCTCTTGCAAAAATGAGGAGGACGGCTTCCATTCCTCTTGCTTCCACCATAGATTCTACGGAAAGCACCCACCCCTAGGCCTCCCCTCAAGTAAATCTTCCTTGCCATGGAGGCTAAATTAAGATTAAGAGAAAAACGATAAGTACCAAGAAGCTAAAATTGCATCGCAAACACTATAAAGAGAAACATAGGCCCACCAGCTCTAATGTAGTACCAATCCGGGTCATAAGGTGCAAGCTCCTTCAGCGTACCAGTCTTTACGATATCAGTCCATGGGGGCAACTCAATCTGATTTAAGTAAAATAAAATCAAACATTTATGCCCAATTCACCAAGGAATAATACATGTCATTTCGTCAGCTGGTTCAGGCAGACTTTCTTCCAGGTAAAACATCATATGAATAAACATCATTCAAGATACAAAAGGCTCTTCAACGCTATAAACCCAATATCCAGAACCACTGATTATGCCAATTATTTAAAATTCTTGAGGAGAAGAAGTTCTAGTGAAGTCTTAACAAGAAATAACCCACAACAATAGTGTAAAACACGCACCGATTCAATAAATCTAGTCAATTCTCTAAAAGCATCTTAGGTTGCAACATGCAGCATATACGCCAAGAACTAAGCACTGACATCATGCAAACACCAAAATATCGATTTCTCTAAGAACAAAACCAATCAGGATAGATCAGCAATGACCTAACCTATTTAACAAAAATCACAAATTTCAAAGCTCTAGTTACCATGAAAACGTGAAGCATATAACATCTAACCCAATACTTCCAATCCAAACAAAAGTTGCAGTATGACCACCATACCATCTAACGATAACAACTTCAACTATGAAACCGAAACTATAATCATGCAGAACCTACAACTTTCCACTCAAAAATTGAAGCCTTTCCATCGCCTAACATCACCAAATACAACTGGATTTCCATCTTTCACGAACAGACCGAATTCACCAAACCGATGTAGAAATCCAAATTCAGATCAACCTACAGGTTTAATTGTATATGAGCATACCTTTCCAGATCGCTTGAGATGGGCAGAGTAAGCCCTCACGAACTCGTGGGGTGAGACGTCCTTAACAGTCTTAGCGGTCGCCATTGCTGATCTCTTCTCTCACTCTCTCTAGGGTTTCTGTTAGTGTCTGCTACAATATACACTATGATGCATTAGGGTTTTATCGTGCGTTTGTTCTGGCAATCGTCTTTCGGGTCGGGTTCCGTAATCGGGTATTTATGTGAGCCTGAACCGGACTTAAACAAGTTAGACTGTTAGAGCCTAGAGATCCAAAAGAACATGGATATGGAATAGTAATAACAACATTTATTTTTATTTTTCACAAAAACAAACATTATTTTACAATAATTTGCTTTTCACTTATTTTAAAAGATTTATTATTTAAAATATACTTTTTAGTGTTAAATATTTTAAAGATAGAATATTTTATCAAATTTTAATTTAAAGTATTTTAATAGAATCGTCGCATTATTAATAATAATATAGGAATAAAATTATATACTTAGTATGAGAATATGAAAACTTCTATTAATATAATTTATAATTAATTATAATACACAAATTAAATTATGTGATTAGTACGAGAATATGAAAGTTTATATTAAAATAATTTAAGAGAGGAATAATAAAAGATCAAATTTTAATATTATAAAATATTTTTCAAGTAATTTAAAATAATAAAACTGTTTCTAAAAAATTAGTAGATATTAGTAATTTTACCAATATATTTATATATATTATTATTATCATCAACACCCAGTTAAACTTCTACTGAGGCGTGAAATTTAAAAAAGTCCAATAATATACAGCCTTACTCCTATCTAATAAAAAGGTTGTTTTCGACATAACCACGTGCAATGTGTCATGAAGACTATCTCCTATTAGACATTTGTATCACTCGTTAATAATTCATCTTAAGAACAAATTCTGATCATTCTAAACTCTCAGAAGATTTATAAGATTCAGTACATGATCTGTTAACTAAATCCAGTCATCTTTGGAAGGTATTGGCATATGTTAGAAGCTCTTAATCTTAACATCTGCTCATTTCAGTATTTGTTCATGCTGTCACCAAGAATTAGGGATGGCAGAAACAGCGGGCAGGTCCGCATTCAAAGGATCAAGGTTGAGTTGACCAGACTCATACTTGAGAGAGTCATTCTAATATGAATGGTCCAAAGCAGTTCGAACAAAACATCATTTTGGTTAGTTTTAAGAAAATGATGTCCCGACTGGACGTTGAACTTTCCAAGTCTAGTAAATCATGGCCCGACTCAATGTTATTATGCCCATTCCAAAAGTTTGAAACCTCTTTGCTTTTGATCATTTTGCAGCTTTTGTTTCTTGTCAACAATAGAACTCGTATAAATCCAAAAGGGGTTTTTCTCTCTAGCAGCTACACTTCTGAGTAATGCTAAAATCTAACACAAAGAGACAACTTTGCAAGAGTTGCAAGCACTTCAGTTTTCAGAAATTGGATCTTCAGATGAATAATTATGAGTCTTCACTGCAGATGCAGAAATGGAGAGTGTTGTAAGGCAGAACAAAATGGAGGCATGGGAAAATAAAATGAAGATACAGAGTCTAAAGTTAAGAACTTTACATTTCTTCATAAACATATCCAATTTCCCAAAATTGCATCATTTACAGGTCACGAAAAGAATTTTAGGGTCCACAGCTCAAAGAATCAGGGATCATGTCATTTGAAACTTCTACTACTGCCTTCTCTATTGCCTTACTGTTGGCAAGTAAAGGTGTCAATGTCATTCCATGAGAGACAAGGTTTAACCTTCTTATGTTGAGGCATGAGAAACTTTGGTTCTTTGGGCAAAGTTGGATGCTTTGTTGATCTGGATAAAAATCAACAAAATTATGATCATTTCGCTGAAACTTTATACAAGCATATATGATCATTTGTAAATTTCAAGTAAAAAAGGTTTACCTTCTCGGGACGAAGGGCCGATCAAAGTATGGCATGGGTTGTGCTTTTGGAACAAGTTCCTTTCTCAATCTGCGGACTTCTTCTTCTTCTGCCATCTACACAAGAGCATAATAATAGATATTGTAATCTCATTTGATGCAGTACAAAAAACCTCTATGACTTTATTCAGTTCCATTCACCTTTTGAAGCCTCTCTCTTTCAATCTTGTATTGTTCAATTAGATTCATCTTCTCAGCTACCTGTCATGTAATGAAAAGATGAACTTATGATAAATTTACCTTTCTAGTCCAGCTGGTTAGTCTTAATAATTTGCTACTATCAGCAACAAGTACTGCAAAGTATATACTGAGGAAGCCTCTAGATCACATAAGTTATAAAAAATCTCAATCTGAACATACCAGCAATATAGATTCTAACTTTTATCTAGGTTCCAAAGCAACAGGTATCTGATGCTGTCAGTAGAGGCAATATGCATCATAATCTTCAAGACAATTACATACACTTTATCATTCTAATCAAAAGAGAGCAAACGCTTCCTCACGATAATTGTGACGTTTCAGCCCTTACGAGAAAGTGATGAGTTATAACACGCTCTTCCAACGGCTGCTGATGAAACTGGATCCTAAAATGCTGAACATACAACAAGAACAACTGATATGTTTAGAGGATTACCTGATAGTCAAACTCAGCACGTTCTAGTGCCCGAACATCACTGTGAAGCTGGAGATCAATTGGCCTGGTATTCTCTTTCACTGGAGGTTTGATTAGGTTCTGAAAAAGAAAACATAGGAAGTCATAGGAAATGAACTGACAAGAATTAAGAATAAATTATAATAAATGTTCCGTTGCATTACTATGTCAAGCTTTTAGTCTCCTTTCCTTCAGTCATAATGACATCAAGAAAATAACATTTAGGCCAAGATCAGTTCATTGATGCTGAGACCATAACAGTTCCCTATTGATAACATTTAGGCCAAGATCAGTTCATTGATGCTGAGACCATAACAGTTCCCTATTGATATACAATACACAGCAACTAGAACAATGGAAAGATTCAGGTGCTTCTCTGATGTTTAGGTTAGTAACATGAATGATTCAAGATGTTTAACAAGATTAATCGATACTACTTATTGCGAATCTGATAGGTTAAATCAGTTTTTTAAATTTATGGTCAGAACAAGAGTCTTAAGATACCTCACCTCTGGCTCATCTGTTGTCCATGGAAGACCTTGTGCTATAGGATTTCTCTGCTTCTCCTCCTCCACCAGCATTTCTTTTATCTTCTTCGCCAATTCATCCTCCTTCAGTTTTCCCCTTTGCTATAATGATCAGAATGAAACATTACTTAACAGGCTTAACTTGCCATCTTCAGTTCTCAGTAAAATAGTTTATACCTCTGTCCTTAGCTTAAATGGCTTTTGGCTTGTGGATCTTAGTTGCTTCTTCTTCCTCCACTTTCTTGTCCCCATTGTTCCACAAGATTCAGAACTCTAATTCATAACAAAAATTGCAAATCCATCAGGTGAAGTAGTATATTTCAATTGTAAGCAATCATGAGGAGATAACAACTCACGTTTCTTCTGCTTCTCCTGCCCCCATTAGATGTCCTGCTAGACACACTAAAATTTGGGAGAAAACAAAAAAGAAACAACAGCTTAGGACCTGAACATACTAAAGCATCAAAAGCAAATCCAAATTTGCAGGTTCTATACAGATAATTGGAAATAGTCACTACTCACTGACCTGCTTTCACTGCCATCCCCGGAAGAGGAAACAGAAAAACTTGAATCCAAACCAAGATTCTCCGACGTGAGAAACAAACCAGATGGGCAGAATTCAGAACCAAGGCCCTGAGTTTCTGATACATTAGGAGGCTCTAATTCTGACAATGAAAACGAGACCACTGTGACCTTTGTCTCTTCCAATTCGGGACACTGCAAGCCTGGCAATGCCCACTGCATTGCCTTCTTTTTGACCTCTTTAATCTCTTGTTTTTCCTTATCACCAACTTCCTTTGAACTAGGCATCAAACGTAGCTTCTCGAAAGTGTTAACCAGATGCTTCACCTTTCCAAATTCAGGCACACTATTCCTGGCCTCCTCAAGTAATCTTTCTCTTCTTCTCTTGATTATAGAATTACCCATTGAGCCCAATTGCTCAGTTTGACTTGGAATTTTCTTAACAGATCCATACCTATCTTCACATTCGTGATTCTGTGCCGAAAAATCATTCTCCATTGCCTCATCTCGATCTTCACTCTCAACTCCATAATCACCATCCTCTTCTTCTTTCTCAGATTCCGCTGCTTTCTCACTGTCACCATCCGGGTTCTTGAAAAACCCTTCCTGAGATGCCCTCAAAGACTCGTAGGCCACGCACAGACACTTATTTAACTTACCGCCAAATCTCTCTTTGCACTTGCAATCAACTACACTTGGGTTTATCTCCAACTTCTTCTCTTTCTTCGAATTCTTCTTTGCCACCACAAATTTCCGTTCCCTAATCTTGCGCCTGGGTGAGTGAAAGACCGGATTTTTATTGAAGACCGGGTTCTTCGAACCCGATTTCTGGGATTTCTCAGATTTGGTCAATGGAGATGAAATGGGTTTTGGACCGGGACTTGAATGAGAGACGTTAGGATTGCAATTCTCCGATAACTTGGAGACTGAGCGATATGGGTCTTTCGCAGGAGTTACAGATTTCGTGTTCTTGGTGCTCGACTCCATTTGCGTAAAACTGGCTCCAAATCGATACAAGAATCACCTTGAAATCAAAAGGGTAGTTGTGTTTTGGGGTTTCTTTGAGTCAAAAGGTGTGGCTTTGGAGAGAAAAGGAGGTTTATTTGATCGGAACAATGAAATGAAGAAGAAAATGGAAACGTTGGATGGTGTTCGTATTGTAACGGCTAGTTCCCGATTTGGTGTGTCACTTGTGGGCCGTTCGATTATTAATTTTAAATTCGTATTTTGAATTACCGTTGGATTAGTGAAATTATTGTGACTAATGGGGATCTTTACTACGGGCTGGTTTAACTTATTCACGGGGGCATAACAATGATATCGTTTTTGTTACAGTTGTCAAATTTCGGACTGAGTTGGGTCTAGACAACCCGAGCATGAGGCTTGACCCAAAGCCCAGTCAACCGAACTGGATCCGTTGATATTGGTCCAAGTCTAAATGGTGCGGACCTCTAAGGTTAAAGATTCTAAAATTTTGTGAACATACGCTTTAGATAGAACATAAATAAGACGAAATCTTTAACCCTAATAAACCCGCAATCAATTATATGAAAGGAAATACAAATAATAAGATTGATTTGAAATGAATAATAGAAATTCGTCACAAGTGTTTATCTTGATAAGAATTATATTCTTGATGCAACATAAGAAGACAAGAAATCCTCTCTTATAGAATTTGTTATTCATCCAATCTAAACCCTAAACAATGTTTATTATGATGTATTTATACCTCTTGAAAATAAAGAAACCCTAACTACATAAAAAGCCTTTAACACACGAGTCTTTTATCAAAATAATTAAAGCCCAAACTAATATTTCTAAAATACAACTCATTAAATCTAAAAAATTTAAACAAGCCTAAGACACAAGTAATAGGCTACCGAAAGTTATACTTCTAACGAAAAATAATTAACTAAACAAGAATGAAAGTCTTCTTGCATATTCTGCCCAACTTGATTAGTTATGATGTTATTGACCCTCATTGTCTCTTTAGATTCCATGTTATCTACAATTCGGCCTATGTAAGATTGAAGCGCTTCTTTGAAAATTTTAACTATTGATCTTGTTATTGGTCTCTCTAGTATTACTAGCTCATATTTGATTCCACTTCTCTTACAAAGTACCATAATCGTGCTCACATCATCCCCTTCCTCTTCAAAAGGATTCATCCTCGAATCTGAATCATATTATTGCAAAGTACCTCTTTAGGAAAAAACATCATCATAATATTGCAATAAGGTCACAAACATGCTACACAAAATTGGGTCAAGGTTAATGTTAGTAAACAAACTTTCCTGAAACCAAATCAAGATTAAAGCTCTCTTGCCTAAATATGTAATCTTTAACTCCCTTTCTTTTACATAAAAACATGATTGCGTTTTAACTTTTAACTCCTCTCAACTTCCCTTTGCTCATTTTTCACATTTTTTTCTTTCTTTTCACTCATTTCTTATCTCCTACACATCCCACTTTATTTTCCTCACTTACATAGTCACCCACCATTAGGCCTTTAATCTTTTTCTTCTCTCTCATGGCCTCTTTTTTCTTTTTCACATCCCCACCTGAATCCTTGCTTAATGATTGTTGAATTTTCATTTGTTCAAGGTATGCTTCTTTTGGTGATAAAGGAGCAAGGGTAACTTTCTGGCCATTATACATAAAAGAATACTTATTCATGTATCCATCATGCATAACACGC
>JANZLX010000001.1:26680035-26690292 GCA_025531955.1 Erythroxylum orinocense | reverse complement strand
TATATGTATGAATCGATTTTCCAAATACTACTTGGATTTGTAATGATTGGAATTATAAACTAGGATTAGGACATTATCCAAATGATTAATGCTTACATAAACTTGTTTTATATACTTTTTCGCAGTAGGACAAGTTCTGTAGATGAAATTTTCTATCCACAAGCACAGAGAAATCCGGAGAATCGGAAAACTAAGGGGCGAAGTAGGCATCATCAACAGGTAGACGACGACGAAAATCATACATTAATAGGGCAGTTTTCTCGTTAAATGAGTGCCGCAATACATTAATTATTAGTAAAAATTATTAATAATTTAATTTTATGTAATAATTTATTTAATGATTATAATTAAATTGAATAATTAATTTAATAACTATTAATAAACACAATTAAATTAAAAATATCTTCAAAATGTATAGATTTCAAATAAATTTTGAGTTAATAACTAAAATATAGTTATAATAATATTAATTTTTAATTATTTATTTTGACAAACTATAATAATTTTTATTAATAAATAATATATAAGAGATTAAAATAAATTTAATTAATTAAAAATTCTATCTTTAAGTTTTATATAATACATAATTATCATAAATACATTAACAAAAAAGCAAGTTTTTTATTTTTGTTTAAAATATAAATAAAAATTAAAAACAAAAATTAAAATTAAAAGCCAATGTAGAAAAACAAAATTGAACCAAATGTCCGAACAAAGTTTATGACACATCTCCATTCTAACTTCTAAATGGTGGAAAAAGGAACAATAACAAATCTTTGACATTAGAAAGAGGCTTCCCCATTTTAAGTAATGTTGCCAAAATTGCAAATATCATACTAGAGATTATATTTAGAATATTTTGAAATTATAAAAGAGTTATATAGATTTTCATTTATGGTAAAATTAAAAATATTTTAAATTTTGACTCAATTGCTCTATTATTAATACTAACATAAAAAATTTTATTTTTAAACATAATAATTGTTTTTAGAAAATTTAATCTTTAAATATATTTAAATATAAAAAAATTTTAAAATATAAAACTGTTATGGTCAAAAAATATTTCAAATTTTGATTTAGTAGCTTTGTTTATTAAATTAACGTAAAACTATCACTACAAGAAAATTATAAATTATCGGCGGAAAATTTCTGACAAAACAAATATTGTAGTTAATTAGAGACGAAAAATCAATATCCGTCAGTAACGTTGCTGTAAAAATTTCATTTTGTGACAGACAAAATTTATGTGGATAAAGGTGGAGGGAAAATATCCTGATAAATTTTTTAATGGAATATAGCGACGAAAAATTATACCCGTTGCTAAATTAGGCGGAAAAACTTGTTGTGATAAACTAGCGTCGAGGATTTACCAATAGATATATGTTCCGTCTGTGAATTTACGACGGTATAACTGCTCCGTCAATAAATTTACGCAAAAATACTTGGTTTAATAATCAAGTGTCTGACATTTACCAATGACAATGTATTCTGTCGGTGATTTATAGACGGCCTGACTACTCTGTCGTTAGTTTCAGCTTAATCATTTTAAATAAATAAAAAATGACTACGTTTGGTTTAAAAATAAAAGATTTTTAAATTTTATTTTTCATTTTTCATTTTAGAAATTACATTTATTCTGCCTATAATTGTTTTGATTATTGAAATATAAAATTTTCAATATCATGTTTCTAGATAAAATAAAAGATAAATTATAAAAATTATATTTTAAAATATAATAACTAAAATAAAAAATGAACTTACTAGTTGTAAAAAATCTTAACGTCAATATTAACGTCGGAAATTGGCAGTTAGAAAACGGTTGAAATTCGTTGGGCCCACTCAATACTCCTACCATGGGTCCCGAAGTTTTTTTTTTGCTGCTTACTACATACAATACACGCTCTTCCCAAGCATGTGGTTTACACGCTCTACAACAAAACGCGAAGAATTATTTCCTTGATTTGACTTTTTTTTTCTTATTTTAGTTCTATCGTTTATTTAATAATATTCTTTAGATATCAGTATAACACATAAAATTTTCTATTATTTTAATTTTTAATTTCAAATTTAATATCATTTTAAAATATAAATAAATAATTAATAGAATATCAAAAAAGCCCTTTGTAATAATTAAAAATATTATGTAAATTTAAATAATAATTTTAAATATGAAAATTAAAATAAGAAATATTCAAAATCATCCTAATATAATACAATTAACTTTTTTCAGCTCACTTTGATTTGTTTAATTTTGATTATACAATTTTTAATAAATAGAAAAATTATTAAATTTTAAAATAATTTAGAATTTAAAATAAAATTTTAATTTCTCGTAACTTAATGCATTGGATGATGAAAATATTAAATTTTAATTTAAAGTTTAACATTTTAAGGTACCGTTTTAAGGTTATGCTCCTATTGAGAGACTAACGCTAATTTGACATTTTGAATCTTATTAAATGGAGACTTAAATTTAGCACAACCTAAAATTTTCAAATACTTAAAAAAAGTATGAAAAAAGTTATTTTTAAATAAACCAACATTTTAAATAAATTCAATTTACATAGAATCTCAATCTTTGAAATATTTTTAAAAAATATTAGCTAAAAGTGCGTTTTGAACCATAATATTTACAATAGCACAGATAACATACTCTAATATTTTGAAACGTTCAAATTAAATTTTAACATTTTCAAAACAGACCTTAAATGAATGAAATTTTTAACAAAGTTAACTTCTCATCAATTAAGTGTCACAATAATAAGATAATATTATTTTTTATTTTTAAATAAAACGTAGGCCTTATTGTCATATGACAAATGAGACTTGTGTATAACAGTTGACCTCACTGTCACGTGTCAATGAAACTCATTTTTTATTAATTTAAAAAAGTTAATTATGTGATAATAAAACTTATTTTTTATTTTAAAAATATAAAAATAATATCACAAGCGAATGATTAACTTATTCTAAGTATTATTAATTTTCGTTTCTCACATGCAAAACAGATCTTTCTGAATCATAATTGACACCAACTTTGCTTCTGAATGCTCTCACCATTTCTTTAAAACTCCAAGTTGGTGCCAAATTTGAGAAAATCACCGAAGCAATCAAGCAAAAAGTGCTTTAACTTTAACCTTTGTTCTTTTGAAGTCATCATCACCAATGACAGCTTTTTAGTTATCCCCAACTCAAAGGACCCCATACTCCGGACAAAACAATTAAAAAGATGTAACTCAGGCAGTGACGGAATTAGAAATTTAAGATAGAAAGCTTAAAAATTAATTTTTTAAAATTTTAAGAGGGTCAATACACCACTGACATTTAAATAATTATATCTTTATATATATAATTTAAAAAAAACTTGGGGGGCTTAGTGACCCCCCAAGTCTCTACGTAGCTCCGTCTCTAAAATCAGGTACTCAGCGTTCTGCTAAAGAGGAGGTGAGCAACCCACAGACCTACAAGGAGCCACTCTCAAAGCTCACAAGGAGCTCAAAAATGTTACTCCCACACTGTAAATCGTAGGATTTGAACCTTGCCCCTTAGAGCAAATCTGCCCTTCCAAAAGGTTCCATACTTAAAATATAGCTTCAAAGATACTCTAACAACATTTCCTTAGAGATCAAGCAAGTTCATTCTTAATTTTCAAGTCTTCTCGGTACACTTTACCAAATACCGCAATTCTAGACTTTAGTTTTCTATGAACTTAATACACGTGCAAATTGTTCTTCTGCTCCATACGACTCTCTATAAGAAGTCATAGTTACTTTTTCCTGAGAGATGTCACACTCTAGTGCTAATTAGTATTGGTGGCATTAATATTTTATGGTCTGAGTTAGAGCACGTAAAATGTAGCACAGATTTAATTATGTACTTGGGATCAACCATGAAAGAATTAAAAACAAAGATGATGTGAAATACCTGATTCGAGTCCATTTTTTATTTTCATGCCGATTTCGAGCTCCAAACGATTTTGAATATTTTGGGATCTTTACAGAAAGTATTTCCCGTTACATAATTTAGGTCTTTCTATAGTTTTCTCAATACGTAAGTTTTTCTAATAAGTCAAAGATTCCTTATATTTACTATTGATATCAGCAATTGCAGGAGACCTTAATCTTTATATAACTTCTCTATCAGACTTTCCAATCACAAGACCGATATGGACCTAGGTCCATACTAAAACGAATATACTTTTACCTAAAATTTGACCCATTAATCTAGATCATTTATTGGGTTATTTTATTATCTTTATTTGGATCAAATTACGCAACTTAACTGATAATTAATTTAAAAACAAAAAATGCAATTAATAGTTATCCAATTTTATAGGATTGACAAAATTGTCCAACATTATAAACTTCGTCTTATTTTTTAAAATTTAAAATAAAAAATATTATTTTGTAATGTTAAGTTCCAACTATTAAACTCAAACTTGCTTGAAACTCAATTAATCTTAACTTAATATGTGGACTTCAAAATGGGCTAGATCAATTAGATGCATTTTGTCATTCCTATTTGATACCTTAGTATTGTTTAAATTTGAAACTTGATTAAAGTCAAAACTTAATCAACTTGAATTTTAGCTCGGACCAAAATAATAACTTTAGTCATGGTTTTAAAAATCGGATCGGACTGGCCGATTTGACCGATGACCGATCGACTATCCGATTCGATTTAACTATAAAAACCAGTATACAATTGAACCAGTTTGAACTGATCAAAATCGATCCGGTCCAACCGATCCGACCACTGGTTCAATCAATTTTTTTTTTGTATTTTTAAATATTTTAATATTATTTATAATTAACTATAATTATTGCATAATTATGACGTCACACCGGTTCGACCGGTGGTTGAACCGGTTAAACCGGTGACTAGTAAGACTTCCGGTTCGATGATCGGTCCGAGTTTCAGAACACTAACTCTAGCTATTGGTCTTTCTTCGCCTAAAATTGGCAAATATACATTATTGATGGAGGCAGGGTTGATGTCAAAGAGTTATTTGTTACATATGAGACTATAAAGAACCATTTTATCAAGTCATATTCCAATAAGAATGAATTGGGCAAGAAATGAATTCAAAGAAGAATGTGAGGGTTATTAAAAAAAAATGTGTTTCTAAAACTTTTAATGTGAAAAAGACCCAATAAGTGTCAAGTACCATTCATAATGAGAGGTTTTAATGAGTAGGTAATGGCATCTTATGGTCAAATTAAGACGTGTCAATTTGGTGGGTCTATAAGAATGACCTAATTATGCCTAACTTTGTATTTTGTGCATCTTATTACAAGTTCTATATAATGTTTCCTTTATGAATACAATGTTATATAATGTTACTTATAGGTAAGGTTACTTGGTCAAATTATTAAAGAATTTGACAAATTTATTAATTATTATAATCTTTTCAAATAAAAGAAAATTCACGTGTTATTTTTAAATAATATTCAAAATTTTACATCAAATTTAAAGTAATTTATGTATAAAAAATTAATAAAACAGAGCATATAAGTAACAATCAATACTAAATTTTAAAAAGTTTAGACTTAAAGTAATTTTGTGAAAAATTAGACTTATACTTAAGAAAATTATTTTTTTATTGGTAATTATAATTATTGATATCATAAATAATAAAAATATTTTTTATTAAATAAAATTTTTATTTAATATTAATAATTAGTAATGTTCGTTCATTATATAAAAATTAAGAAATTTACAATAATTCGTAAACCATGTGTTTTAAATAAATAATTTAATGGATCAATGAATACTTAATTTAATTAGATAATATTAGAGAGATGACAAATAGATCGGGCCATCGGTAACAACAAAACAACGTCATTTTGTAATTAAAAAAAAAAGAGTTAATACGCAGCTTTACCTTATATAGTAGAGAGGTTATTATATATATATATGCAATTTCTCAAAAACATATAACAAGATAAACTAACCAAAATGGATTTAAGACATTGTCAAAGAAATAAATAGATGAAAGAATTTGCTTGCATTGCACATAACTGCCGTTTATGTTTAAGACACGTGGAAAACTGGAATGTCACAGCCAAGGAGGGGGGCAATTTTGTCAATTCATTTCATTATATTCTGTTCTCCACCTGCCAAGTGCACCATTCTTAATCCGAAGGCCAACGAGAGAGTGCCACCTCACCGCAACATTTACCCCCGCAGTACCCAACAGTGACGTTAGCACGCTCCAGTGCCAGATCTCGAGTTCCCGCTGTGTATTTAAACCCGTTCTGTTCGCTATCTAAAAGACATCATTTCTGTTTCTCTCTCTAGATTCTCGCTCCGGTCAAAGGTAACCTGGCCCCGAACCCAAACCCGATTTCGTTCTCGGCGAGTTCGTTTTTAATATAAATGGCCTTAGATCCGTTGCTGGTTTCGTGAGTTTTTGTTCCTGATTTGTGCTTTTGCTTCTTCCGACGGAGCAGTGTTTGATTTTAGTTGGAATTTGTGTTCATGCGTTAGATCTGTCGAGGTTTAGTTGTGGATCTTGAATTTCAATTCAAGTTGATTTTGATCCTTCGATCCAGTTAAAGTGTAGCTCTGGCGAGTCATATTTAGTGAATTTTTTATTGTGTTGTTCACGGCAGCAAATTTTAGTGTTGTATGTGATTGATTGGGTAGAAATTGAGGATTCCTTTATGTTTTTTAATGAATCTGATTCCATGATTTATGTCCATTCTTTGCTGACTGAGTGATTTTTGGTTGCTGAAGGTTGTGCTAGGAAAATGGTGAAGATCTGTTGCATTGGAGCAGGGTATGTAGGCGGGCCTACTATGGCCGTCATTGCACTCAAGTGCCCGTCTGTTCAAGTGGCTGTTGTTGATATTTCCGTTCCTAGGATCAATGCCTGGAACAGCGATCAGCTGCCTATCTATGAGCCGGGACTCGACGCGGTGGTCAAACAGTGCAGAGGCAAGAACCTCTTCTTCAGCACTGATGTGGAGAAACATGTAGCAGAGGCTGATATTGTTTTCGTTTCTGTCAATACCCCGACCAAAACTCGGGGCCTCGGAGCTGGTAAAGCTGCAGATCTGACGTATTGGGAAAGTGCAGCCCGAATGATTGCTGATGTATCGAAATCTGACAAGATTGTTGTTGAGAAATCAACAGTTCCTGTTAAGACAGCCGAGGCAATTGAAAAGATTTTGACCCACAACAGTAAGGGGATCAAATATCAGATCCTTTCGAACCCTGAGTTCCTTGCTGAGGGAACTGCCATCGATGATCTGCTTTCACCAGATCGTGTCCTCATCGGAGGTCGGGAAACCCCAGATGGCCAAAAGGCTATCCAAGCATTGAAGAATGTTTATGCACAATGGGTCCCTGAAGATCGCATTTTGACCACTAATCTTTGGTCCGCTGAGCTTTCCAAGCTTGCAGCCAATGCCTTTTTAGCGCAAAGGATCTCGTCCGTTAATGCTATGTCTGCCCTTTGTGAGGCAACTGGAGCTGATGTCACTCAGGTTTCATATGCTGTTGGTAAGGACAGCAGAATTGGTCCCAAGTTCTTGAATGCTAGTGTTGGGTTTGGTGGATCCTGCTTCCAGAAGGATATTCTTAATCTGGTTTACATCTGTGAGTGCAATGGCCTTCCAGAGGTTGCAGAGTACTGGAAACAAGTCATTAAGATCAATGATTATCAGAAGAACCGATTTGTGAATCGCCTTGTTGCCTCAATGTTTAATACTGTTTCGAATAAGAAGATTGCTATTCTCGGATTTGCTTTCAAGAAGGATACCGGCGACACGAGGGAGACCCCTGCCATTGATGTATGCAAGGGGCTGTTGGGAGACAAGGCCAGGTTGAGCATCTATGATCCACAGGTCACTGAAGATCAGATTCAGAGGGACCTTACAATGAAACAATTTGATTGGGACCATCCTCTTCATCTCCAGCCTATGAGCCCCACCACTGTGAAACAAGTGACCGTGGTATGGGATGCTTACGAGGCAACAAAGGATGCTCATGGTCTTTGCATTTTGACCGAGTGGGATGAGTTCAAGACTCTCGATTACAAGAGGATCTATGATAACATGCAGAAACCGGCTTTTGTTTTCGATGGCCGAAACATCGTTAACGTGGATGAGCTGAGGGAAATTGGTTTCATTGTGTATTCAATCGGTAAGCCACTGGATGCATGGCTCAAGGACATGCCTGCGGTTGCATAAACCACGGATTTACTTTTTCCTCATATTGTGAGCACCCAGTCATAGTCCACTGAGGCAGTCAAATTCGATTCTTTACTCTCTTTTTTTTTCACTCTCTCTTGCTTGCCTTCTTCCTTTCCACTGTAATGGCGACAAATGGTGTACCCATTACAGTGAAAGTAAGAGGCTTTTATGTTTTGCCTTTTACTATATCAGTGTCATATCATATGCTTACTTTGCTCTTTTTGTATTGGATTTAATGTACTTCTTATAAGTAGATGCTGAATTCCAGAAATCATTTGTTACTGTAACCTTTCTCTTTGATTTCATCTATAGCTTACCTCCTTTGCATCAACTCACTTACCTTTTGCTTAAGGTTGACAATGAGTTGGACTGATCTAATCTAATTTCTTATGATTGTTGTACTCGGATTCGAATACTGTGAACCCAAGAATCCAATCAAACTGAATTTAGCTCGATCGTCATCTTTACTTTTGCTTGTTAGCTTCATATACAACAACTCGGGAACATTTGTGCAAAAGGTTTGTTCTTCTTTTTAGCCTCTCGTCATGAATTAAAGTTGAAAACACACTCTTCTTGTGTTTTTTTAGCCTTCTTTTAGTTAGAATAACCTAATTTTTCATGATTGATCGTGCCTGACTTCAAACACTATGAATCTGAGAATTCGATCAAATTGAGTTTAGCTCGATAAAATTTAACTTATCTCGATCAAATTGAACTTAGTTTGAGCTTCTTTACTTATACTTGTTAGCTTCACATGGGTTTCTAAATAGTCGAAATTTAGATTAGGAAAAAGATAGAAACCATATTTTTATAACAATGATCATGAAAATTACCAAATCAATAACTATGTAATTGTTCTTATTACATTATTTAAATGAATAATTTAATAAATTAAAATTCAAAGTTAGACAATAAATTTAATTTCAATAATTATTAATAAATTTTGAAAGAGTATAAAAAACAATAATTAAAAAATCAGTCAATTCAACTATAAAATTTTTAATTAGTCAATTTTTTAGTTTGATTTATCTTAATAACTCTTATTACTAAAAATTAATTAAATTATTAAAAACTAATTTGTTTATTAATTAATTAGGTGATTTTCATTAACTAATCAATTTTCATAAATCATAATAAATAAGTTAATTTACATTTAATAATTTTTAATTAAATTTCAAAATTTCAGATAAATAAAAATAGTTTTTTTTTTCAATCTTATTTTTAAAATTTTTAAATTTGTTTTATCTTTATTATTTTACGGTTTAATTTTTAAAATATTTATGAAATTTTAATTAAGACCTTAAGTTAGGTCAGTGTAAATAAAACGATATTCTTCAGCTCAAAGATACTTCTTTTTTATTCGAGATATTTTAAGAGGGTCTCAATTATAAAAAGGTATCTTTAAATTATCCATTCTCAGATTAATTTTTGCTTGAGTTGGATAGCCCTTGTGGTGACAAAATTCTAACCTCAAATTTTAAATAATTACATACGTAAGGATGGTTAAAACTCGTAACCTCTTTTAAGGTAAAAGAATCCCTTACCTAATTACTTGCGCCTCGTGTTCCAAAGCCTCGCTCTTTTTGGCACAAACAATCACAATGACAGCACGTGCCATTTAGAACTCATTACCTAAGCTTCCACGTGTCAAAAAACCATTCCCCATCCCAGTTTGCACGTCAGCATCAACCTAAGACTAGATTCATTTCCCAATCTGCCCTTAAGATGTCAGAGCCCAGTATTGGCAAATTTTGTAATTAACGGTCGATGTTTTGGTCTTTCTGGTAATTATGTTTGACACTCGAACCAGGCGTTCCTGTCGTCGGATCACCGAACACGCCCCTAATTTCCCTATAAATCACGCCCCAACTTTACCAATTTCTCAAGCCCTAATCTTCGAAGCATTTCGACTAGAAATTCTTCCTTTTCTGTTCCACTAATCTCCGGTTCATTACTCTCTTGTTTCAATTCGTTCTTTTCTGTATCGATTGATCCCAAATTCTTCTGTCGCGTGGTTGTGATTTGTTTTTAGGGTTAGGGTTTCGAGGTTTTTTCGATT
>JANZLX010000001.1:26630031-26656978 GCA_025531955.1 Erythroxylum orinocense | reverse complement strand
ATACAATTGAACGATGTAAATGTTTTAATAAATTAACAGTTATATTTTAAATTAAAATTTATAATTTACCTCAATTCTTCAAAAGAATATCTTCCCTGTTATGTAATATAATTAATTTTAGAATAAATTTATAACAAGTAACAATTTATTAATATGTAATTAATATATATTATTATATTTAAATACAAAAAGTGATTTATCATTTTATGAATATCTTATATTATTGAAAATATACACACATATATATATATAATCACCAAAATTTTAATTTTTGGAAAATAATTCATATTAATTTTCAAAATTTATGTGAAATTATTATACTATTCCATTTCTAATAAATTGTAAATTTTAGACTCAATTGTTGTTAAAAAATAAAAACAAAAGAATAATAAACAAAAGGAAAACTATATTTTATTATTACAGTACTTTTTAAAACAATTTGCTTTTATTAAATCACTTTTTGACTAATACACACAAACTAATTAATCCTAAGTAAGAGCCTAATGTCATAAGGATATTTCACATATTCCTTTAAATGAAATCACATGATTTACCATAATCACGTAATTGATGAATGATTATAATTAAGCCCGACAATAATCCTTACTTTTTTGTGACTCGAGTTTAGAAAAATCAAACTCGAACAATTCAAAATTCGAGTTTAATTCGAACTTTGATAAACTTAAATTAAGTTTGTTAATTGTTGAATTAAGATAAATAAATTTCATTATTATTAAAGTTTAATAGTTTTGGTTTAACTAAAATTAACAAAATTTAAGTATAATGATGTCCTCATAATCACAAGCTTAAAGCCAAAGCTCTATCCATAAACATAGGAGACATCCAAATTTAGGTTTAAAAGACTCTTCCTTTTCTCTATCACCAAAATCAATTATTTGACTAAAATTAAATAATAAAATGCCTTTTAATTTTCAAAATTCATTAGTTATTATTAGATTTGTCCAATAAAAAATATTGTTTTTAAAAAGAAAATTAGATCACACGAGCAAAAAAAGAAAGAAAGAAAAGAAAAGGGCAAGAAACAAAAACAGAACCACCTTTCTCTCTCTTCCACCCTGCATCTTCCCCTGTGCGTGTCTTGCTTTCTTTGATTCATTGGTCAAGGAAAAGGAAAAAAAGAAAGTGAACCCATGAATCCCTTTTGAGTGATCGTTGATTTCTTGGCATTGGAATCAGGATTTCTTGCCATTTTATAGGTAAGAGGAAGGATCTTTTAAGAGATAGATAGCTGTTGTACAACTGCCAATGCGGTCTTTGAGAAGACCAGGGAGGCAAAGAGAACGAGCTAGCGTTAAAAGTGGCAAGAAAACCCAGAAAAGCTGCAATCTTGTAAGTGGATCTCAATTGATTAGAGGGCAAGAGATAAAAAGATTGAATAAGCATAGTTTTGGATCTGATGTTGGTTGTGACATTTTTGGGATTGAGAATAGTTAAAGAGCTGAGATTTTATCGCTGTGGGGGTGCTGCTGCTAGGAAAGTGGTGGTGGGGCTGCATAGAAAAGGAATATGCAGCTTCACATCTCTCCTAGCATGAGAAGCATCACAATATCGAGCAGCAGCAGCAATGGGTTTATTGATTTGATGAAGATCAAGGTCGCAGCTCGCCATATCTCTTATCGGACCCTTTTCCACACCATCCTCATTCTTGCTGTCTTGTTGCCTTTTATCTTCAGTCTTACTGCTATTGTTACGCTTGAAGGTGTCAACAAGTGCTCCTCACTTGGTACCGTTTTTCTTCTTTCCTTTCAAACTCCTTTTCTTGGTTCTTGATTGGACCCATCTTTGCATGTAACATGAGTAATTTATTGAATTGTGATGGTTACCCGATGGATGGATCTTGATTCCATTTGGTGGATTGTTTTTATCATACATTTGTCTTCCAATCCCAAATTATGATTTTCGTATGTGTCATTTCTGGATGTGCATGCTTTTTACAGAAATATGTATCTTACTGTATTGACATATGACAGATGTGTGATGGTTTGATCTTAATTATCTCATTTTCTATTGCATTTCTGCAGAGGTTAACGTGTTACTCTTACAATGCTTCTCTTTCTGTGGCACGTGTTATGCAGTTGTGTGTATATGTGAACTGCAATCATTTGCTCTGAATTCATGAGACTTAAATTTGATTCATTTTGTTTTGCTATTACAGGAATAATTCTTAGAATTGCTGTGTTGACATATGACAGATGCCAATTTTTGTTTAAAATGACGATCATGATTGCTTAAACTAGTTAATCTTTACGTGTTGGGGGATCATGAATTTCGTGAAGAATTACATATTATTACGTGCTAATTCTTAGTTTCGAGTGAAATAACAAACTTATAATGTGCTTCTCGTAGTAAAGACGGACTTATAGATACTTGTTTATGGTAAATTTGCAGATACAGTTGCTCTCATATGTAAGATGTCTTTCAAAAACATTTTGGTTATAAATCTGCTGGTGTGCATTATTAGAAAGCCTTGTAAGGTTTTCATATGCATTATGAGAATTTTGGAATTACTAAACATGGTTTTGAAGTGAAACTGGATTGCTAGATTGTGATCTAGATAACTTGGCAAATGCATATACTATGTTTCTCTTGACCTTGTGACTTATTTTCTTCTTTTTGTTCAGTTTGTCTTGGTAGGAAAGGTGGACCAGGGATTCTTCGAATTGGTGATAAGTCAGGGGTAAAGGCATTCTTTCCTTCCTTTAATCAAAATTTGGTCAATTAAGTGACAATTGTGCTTTGATTGTTCATTGGCCAATGATTGTTTGTGGCACATATAGCTGAATCCTTTTCTTGTGGTGATAATGCAGCAGAGGCTGGTTACTGAGCTATATGAGATACTTTATCAAGCAAACACCCAGAAAATTCCAGATGGTCTAGAGCTCCCTGATTCTTTTAATCAGCTTGTTTCTGAGATGAAGAACAAGAAATACGATGCAAAGACATTTGCTTTACTGTTGAGGGGCATGGTATGTCCTTTCAAACATGGGCATAGTTGTTTCTAGGCATACCTTGTGCAGTGGAATGGTTTGAATTTTTATTTGGGCATAGTTGTTTCTAGATATACCTCGTGCAGTGGAATGGTTTGAAAATTTATTTTCTTTATATCTGAAGCCTTCAATATCTGTACTATTGTTTGTTTTTCCTATGCTACCATTTGTGGGGAGATCAAAAGTTTTCAGCCTTTTTCATAATTCAAAACCTTGTTTCTAGTGTTTTATACTTCTATGTTGATTCACAGACCATTGGGTTATATATCTAATAGTGGGGATTGCTATTTTTGAAAAGGAAAAGGAAAGGCATCATTTTTGGAGCTCTCAAGAGTAGGAAGATTAAGAACAGATATGCTCAGTGCTTAAAATATTTTAGGTCTTCAAATATTATGCTGAGAGGTGCAGGTCATGCCAAAAATGAATGAAACCTTAGCCTAGATCGAGGCCATCATATGTCCTGTTATCCTGTTTTGTTGGAATCTAGGAGATACCATTACATTGGGACTTTGAGTGCCCCTCTCTTCTCCTGCCAGATTTTTTGCTTACAAAAATTGAAGATATTTAATATGGTTGGATTTTGTTGTTCATGCCATATTGGTGTCTGCTTTTATGTACACAAGAGTAGTAGATTCCTTATCGGTGGTGCAAGGTGTAACATGTCAAAATTTTGAGGTTTAAGAGCTAGCTGTTCAAGGACAGTGTAAGGTTCTTTCAGCAGATTAGGCTATGAATTTTTCCTTCTTTCTCTTTGAGTCAAATTCTTCCAAGTTTTCAGCCTTTTTCATAATTCAAAACCTTTTTTTCTAGTGTTTTATGCAATTGCGGGGTCACTTCTATGTGTATGCATCAAGGATAGTATTTATCCTTCTTACACCTCCATTTTTTCTCCGTCATGTTACTTGTATTTAAAATTTAGGTGCTTTCCTAAGGTTGTAATTAACTGAAAATTTGTTATTTAGAATGAACTTCATTGTTTTGCACAAGTTTGAGCTTCTTAATATCTGTCTCGTGAAGTATTTTATTGCTCCATAGTTGTTTTCCCTTCTTCAAAGCATGACAAACGTGTATGTGAAGAATGTGGTTATTTCCCTAGTGAAAGTAATAAGAAGGAAATTATCAATGGAGAGTTGGAGCCATAATTTGGTACTAATTGACATCCTTTTTTCTGAACAGATGGAGAAATTTGAAAGAGAAATTAGGGAGTCTAAGTTTTCTGAGCTGATGAACAAACACTTTGCTGCAAGTTCCATTCCTAAAGGCATCCACTGTCTGTCTCTTCGCTTGACTGATGAATATTCTTCTAATGCCCATGCACGCAAACAGCTACCTTCTCCAGAATTACTTCCCTTACTTTCAGACAACTCTTACCATCATCTTGTCCTGTCAACTGATAACATTTTGGCTGCTTCAGTTGTTGTCACTTCTGCTGTCCAGTCATCTCTGCATCCTGAAAAGATAGTTTTTCATGTCATCACGGACAAGAAAACTTATGCTGGTATGCACTCATGGTTTGCGCTAAACCCGGTTTCTCCTGCAATTATTGAGGTGAGGGGTGTTCACCAGTTTGATTGGTTGACTAGAGAGAATGTTCCTGTGCTTGAAGCTGTAGAGAACCACAATGGCATTAGGAATTATTATCATGGGAATCACCTTGCAGGAACAAATCTAAGTGATACAACTCCGCGAACTTTTGCTTCAAAATTGCAGGCTAGAAGTCCAAAATATATTTCCTTACTCAACCATCTACGCATATACTTACCTGAGGTAATCAATTACGAAGATTCATTCCTTTAGTCAACTGTGGTTTCATTTGTTTGTGGTAAGAGTAGGGAACAAGTGGCAGATGGTAAAGAATATCGCATGCAAAAAAAAATAAAAAATGGAAAACAGACTGCTTGATATTTGAGATGCTATTTTTCAAGGACTGGCCCATTTGCTCCCAGAAATAATGTGAATTGCAGGTTTCTGCCTCACAGTTAGCCTGATTTTTTCCCACAACCCTGAAATCATTGGAGTCTATCATTCTGATAGGATACAAAGTCTAGCAAAAATGAATATTAGTTAAATAAAAAAAGACGGATATGAGCAGAACTTAATGATTTTTAAGTTAATAATATTTTGATACAATCTACATCTAGATGATAGGAAGTACTTACTGCTTGCGTTCTTTTGTGCTTTGGCATTGTTTTCTGACTTGTATGTACTTTTGCATTATTTTCAATTACTTTTCACTGAATTTTTTTAATAATATTGCATTTTCATTTCTTCCTTCAGCCTCTTATTCTTGCTTGACATGTTGAACAGCTTTTCCCAAACCTCGACAAGGTGGTTTTCTTAGACGATGATGTAGTAATTCAGCGTGATTTGTCTCCACTTTGGTACATTGACCTTGAGGGAAAGGTTAATGGAGCTGTAGAAACTTGTAAAGGTGAAGATGATTGGGTTATGTCTAAGCATTTCAGGAACTACTTCAATTTTTCCCATCCCCTCATACAGAAGAATTTGGACCCAAATGAATGTGCATGGGCATATGGGATGAATATATTTGATCTTCGTGCATGGAGGAGGACAAATATAAGAGAAACTTACCATTCTTGGCTGAAAGAAGTAAGCCCTTTTACTATATTCCCGCTGGTCTGGATACTTCTTATGCCTTCTTCTTTCCATGTTTTCTGTGTCTCAATTATATGAAAGGCTGAACTGGAATAGTAACTAGTTGATTTATGAAATGGAATATCTTCTTCCTTATCGACTGGATTGTCTATTCGAGTTTCCATTTGCACAATCTCTTTCCCTCCATTGTGAATCCGATAATCTCTTTAGGTTATATGCTTCTCTTGATGTTCTGCGCTTAGCAGTGACTTTAACAAAAAGTTTATTTTCTTGGTCCTTACAATTGTCACCCTGTTTGATTATATGTGTGAGTACATGACTTTTCCTTTTTATTATATTTATGAAAAAAAAGGGTATAAGAAGCATGTGAGAGGGTGGAAGGAGTTCCGATCATATCACTAAAATTGAATTGAAAGGAATTTATTTTCCATTGAACTGTGGACCTAGAGAAATTTAAATGATTGTGCAAGGTCAGAAAAGGACAGCCACTACACTGGAGTATTACTTGAGTACCAATACATGCTTCTGCTAGCTGCTTGAAATGATTACCGCAACATTATTGCCAAGGTTCTAAGTTTCCTTCCTGTTTTCTTTTTTTTTTCCTTACAGAATCTCAAGTCAAATCTGACGATGTGGAAACTTGGGACTTTACCTCCAGCTTTGATTGCATTTAAGGGTCATGTTCACCCAATTGATCCATCATGGCATATGCTTGGATTGGGCTATCAGAATAAGACTAACATTGAGAGTGTAAAAAAGGCTGCTGTCATCCATTACAATGGCCAGTCAAAACCATGGTTGCAGATCGGCTTTGATCATCTCCGGCCATTTTGGACCAAATATGTGAACTACTCTAGTGACTTTGTTAGGAACTGCCACATACTGGAATCATAGTCATTCAATTTCAGGAGTAAGAAGCTATAGTTGGGATGGCAATAGACACATGTAATTCAGGTGCCGTTGAGTTTTTTCACTGTGCTAAAATTTTCTCAAGATCCACACAGATGGCAAGTGGAAATTTAACCAGGAGGCAGCTTTCTGGTCAGAAATCACTGTCTGTCACACTTAGCGCAAAGAACCTGCATCACTAGCAGGAACCAGATTCATTCTTTCAATCTGTAACATAGCAATCTGTCAATTTTTTGGTTGGAAACGAGATACCATTGTTGGTCTTCCTGCTGCATTCTAGCCTGGTTTCTTGGCAGTACTTCCAAATAAAGCAGTATACACAAGATAGGAAATGGACGAAGCTGATTTGTCATATGAATTGATGGAAGGAAGGGGAAGGCTGGGACAGTTCTTTATGCAATGGCTCACCTATTGGCCCAGAAATGCTTTTTCTTTTGATTTTTGTCTTGTTCCCCGATTGTCTTCTCAATTTTGTTCATACCTCCCCATTTTTTCCTTGTTAAACTGATATCACAATTGATGGAATTTAGGAGTAGGTAATGGAGATTGCTTTGTCCCAATTAATTCGTGAACTGTTTAGGCCATATATTGATATCTCTTTTGTATGATTCACGAGGAGCATTCCAAAAATGTGCAGAAAATTCTTTCCAAGTTTCTGTTTTCTTGTCCATTAATTCTTTCATACGGTAGAGAAGAAAAGAGCAACTTTTGTATGCCGAGGACTATTTTTTCTCTCTCTGATTAGCTTATGAGCAAAAAGGGTCGTTGTAATGAGCTCTGGATTGGATCCAAGTTTAGTCTACTGAATTATATTTATGGCCCTTCTTCCCCAAGATACTATCTGCAGAGCAGTCAAGTTTTAACTTACGAAGCCTGCAAAAGTCTAACAACCCTGACAGCCTCAAGTTTCTGTTTGCACACAGAAGCTTCATTACAAAAATGGAGGAATGGGCAAGACATGACCTTCTCAAGGAATTACCTTTGGGACAACTAAGTTCAGTATCCCATAGAAGTACCTTAGAAGGTCATTAACCATCTGAATTATAGTTTTGAGACGTAAATTTAAAGAAAGATAATTAAACGCCTGAAATTATCTTCACTCAAGTTCTTTGAAGTTCCCTGATGACGCAACTCCTTAGTTTGATTAATTCAATTTTCAGCTATCTAGATATAACTTCTCAATTAAAAGTCCAGTTTCGTGATTCTCAAAAATGAAAAGGTCAAGAAAAAGTAGCGTCTGTAAGTTCAAAAGCCCTGAAACAGATGCTTACAAAGTAGAGACACAAGCTTCATTTGTTGATATCTTCAAAGCAAACAGGTTCTTACTCTTGAATTTGCAAAGTTGATGTTGACAAGAAACCCACTTGAAGATAGTTGCCGGATTTCAAGCATCCAACAGCCACATTTGGTAATTTCTAATCTTTAAAGTTGATGATTTGCTTATCCCTAAGAAATTCTTAATTATCACAAAACATTCCCTAAATTTGATTAGAAATCTTTTGACATCGATCACTTATTATTTTGTTCCATTCAATAAATGAGACTTTATTAATAATCATGTAACTAATTAGTTGATTCTTCTTGTTCTTATAAGTTATTCATAGATTCTTCCGATAACCAAAAGGAAGAATCTGAAAGGTTTTTTGAAATTACCCATGTTCCCAACTCAAGGAATCTCCTTTTTAGAAAATCCCAGAAAATTAATAAGAGATGAAGAACAATAAGAGGTAACAACCACCATCAGCAAGATTAAACCAAGATTAAGCATTTGACGTTGTCATATTTCAGTAGTTCCTTGATATGGCCCCACTTCTATGGATCCTCAGGTCAGTGCTCACATCATCTACCACCTATTATAGCGACTCTCTCCTTAGTTGGTGTAGCTACCTTCAGTTTTTGGTCATTCAAAATATTGTGTTTGATGGGTAAAACTCTTCTTTGAGTCGGTTGACATGCTTATCCATTATTATAATGAGCTTTAAGTATCTCACATCTTGTGCATATTTTAGCTGGAGAAGTGGCATAGCATAAATGCAGATAAAGAATGGCTAAAGTGGGTAATAAGCTTTCTCGTTACAGATTAGCTTAGTAGAGCAAAATATGATGTGTTTTTTCTCCTTTTCTCATTTGTATCTAATTGGGAAACTCATCACATCTTCTCAATGTTACTAATTCATTACTTTGTTTTATATGGTGAGTATAAAGCATGTGTTGCTGCTCATTTTGGTAAGCTTTCGAAGTTTTTTTTTTAATTTTTTATTGGCATTGGAAACTAAGTCAAAAGACTGTCTTTTGCACAAATTAGAGGAGAAATCTGCCCATTTTCATTGTCTCAGGAGATTGGCAAGAGAAGCCAAAGCATGGAAGCATTGACCAATGGTATAGAGACTTTGGGAACTCCAAAACATTCGCTTCACAGAGGACTTATTTGATCTCTTCCTCTTCTTTAATGATTCAATATTGATACCCTCTTGGCTTCTTCTTTCTAACTTCTCTTCTTCTTCTCAAGCACGAGGCTTGGAGCCAAAGAAGAAACTTATCCAGATCAATTTTAGTGCCAAGTAAGCTGACCAACCAAGGATTTTGAGTTCTCCAGTTCATTTCTAGTGGTGATCTTTTGTCTTCTTCTCTGCACTGTATCAGATGTTGCTGATATAACTATTTCTTGTGAAGTTTGATCACTTTCTTTGAGCTTGGAGCAATCCAGTAGAGACAATTAGGTGGCCTTGTGATTGTTCCAAAGATCTTAGCTTTACTGTCCTTGCATGTTTGCGTTGCACAATTCTGACATCTTGTTTGCTTCTTTTCTTGTTTATTTGCATTGCATTGAATTCCAGAGAAGCACTGTATACTTAAATAGAGTTTCATTTCCATACTTGTACAGGTTCCAGATTGCCTTGTCCAGTGTACAAGAACAGGTTTATAGGTCAAAAGGACTTATTCCCATTTACATCTATCTCTTTCCATATGACAGATACCCAGCTAAGAATCTGCAGGAGATCTGTCTGTATGTGATGCGAGTATTTATCTTTGAAAGAGAATTCAATTGAGGTGCTTGGAGAGTTTTGGAAAAGTTACATTTGAAGGTTTTCAGGTATCTGGGTTTTGAAAGTCCTGCACTTCTGTAAAGATGGATGGTGTTCAAGAGCAGCTAGAGATAAAGTTTCGATTGACTGATGGATCTGATATTGGTCCCAAATCCTTTCCTGCAGCTACAAGCGTAGCAACCTTGAAAGAAAACATTCTAGCTCAATGGCCTCAAGGTCAGTTGTACTAGCTCAGAGTGAAAATCTTTTGAATTCCTTGTTCCTAAATTTTGATTTCTTTGGTCTGTTTTTAGGAATGGAATGATGACTTACACATATTGCTTGTAGTTACATATGTATTGCTTTTGCTTGTTCCAACCTTTCGGGAGTGGATATATTGGAGTGACCAAAAGCTAGCATAGGAATTACTGTCTCAATCGCTGCTCTCTCAAGTAAAATCTAACTACTTTCTAATGACCAGAGAAAGATCATGGGCCAAGGACGATAAAGGATGTGAAGTTGATAAGTGCAGGTAGAGTTCTGGAGAATAACAGAACAATAGCAGAATGCAGAAGCCCACTGTGTGACATCCCAGGTGGAATAACAACCATGCATGTTGTTGTGCAGTCACCTTCCCTGAAAAAAGGTACTGATAATCAATCAAGCACTCCAAATGCTGCTCTTTTAGTTAGCCCAACCTGAAACTCCGAACTATAGCTCAGCCTGAAACTCGATCCGGTAGGCTGGACAGGACAAACCCTTTTTCCACCCCTGCTATCTAGTAGTCGGTGGGAAAGAGCTGGCATATAAATATATTCACTTCAATGAGGTCCTATTAGCTTTTACCACACAATGTAATTGTTATCATTCTAATGGACGAAAAAAGGTCATTTGCCAATCTGACAATTTAATTTTCTTTGTGCCCCACTCTCCCTACTGAGATGTGTATCCTTTCTGCGGTGTTGCAGAGAAGAGGCTAGAAAAGCATGTGAAACAGAGATGTGGCTGTGTAATACTATAGCCTACAGCTGCAAAGGGATGTTATTAGGGTAAATTCTGCTTATGATCGTTTAAACTTCTCTTATCAGTATATTACTGGCTTCAAGTTAGATCTTTTCTTATTTCAGTTACCTTTTTAAATCATGCAGTTAAAGAGTTGAGAGCTGGTAAGAAAAATAAATGTTGGTTTCTTATGGAATGGTCTCCGATTTGTTCATTCATTTCACAGGTCATCAATGGTGGACGCCTTTCCATAAAATTGCAAGCCTTGTCACGCTTGACTGTTAAGTTGAAACAACTCTGCACACATGGAAGAATCTGCAAAGTAAAATATATTAAAGATTGTTGAAAATTTTTCTTGGAGCAACTTCTTCCCTGATGTTGAATTCTTCTAGATTTCATTACATATTGGTGGATAGTGTGTTCAGTAGAAGCTCCATATGCAGTGGCATGTAGTGAAAGTTCTTGTTTAATCAGTCACATTCAAATCTTTTACACTAGGAATTCCTTCAAGAAGAGACAATATGTTCCTGCTGAAAATTTAATAAATATAGTGACCCATTTCTGTTGGTATATGCTTTAGACGACAATATGCTTCGCTTTAAAGCCTTAATAACAGTATCGAGCTCCTGTATCTTTGTCCAAAGATTGCTGTTTAATCATATTTCAAAAGCAAATGCAACTTTCTTGCCAGATATGATCAATGCTTGCTTGCTTAGAATGCATAACACATCTACTTAGCTTTGCCGTCCAACTATGACTAAACGGGTTTTGACCCGTTTAACAACAGGCTAGACCGGTTTTATCATCCCCACTTATAAATGCTTTATTTTTAAGGGAAGAGATGTCAATGGTGTCTTGATTATGCCAATGGTTTGCATGTTTAAGGCAATTACGCTTTATTTTTGTATCCCGTATTCCTTTGATAGCCAAAAACACAGAACAAGAACACCCACAGTTTCATGTTAATTTATAATGCTATCAAGATCAGATCAAAAGGACCTCTGCTCAATATCTTAACATTAGCTCTCAGCAGAGCCGCATGTCCCTTGGAAGTTCTTCCAACTGCTGTCATGTAATTCAGAATAATATGTTTTCTGCAAAGTAGATGCATGTCATTCTCAGTTGCCACACATTATATTGTTTTGATCTGTATGATTATCCAAATAAATGTATATAGAACATGCATATAAAATGTACACACTATTACATGCTCACAGTAAGTTGAATAATTAAAATAGAACGGTCAGCAAATGGACAAACCATTCACAATGAAACATTTGGCCATAGCAAGAATGTGAAGTAACAATTCAGAAGTTGCGATGCAGCTCCAGCCTTACAAAGTACCAGACAGCCTTCACAGGTTGCATGCACATTGATTTGAGTACTCCATGGACAAAATTCATGCCTGAAAACAATGTGAATAACGTATATCAATTTAGTGGAAGATTCTTAACAAGAAAGATCACACATAATATAATTCTAAGAAATAAATATAACAAGGACATCGAGCACATAGAAAAAGGAAATGATATGCTAGTAACATATGGGAAGTTTTAACTTAAATTTGCTTCCATAAACAGATTAGTGGGTGAACTGGAGTATTAAGGATGCAGCATGTACGACAAAGAAGCGTGTGGTATCATATTATAATTGATAAAAATAACACCCAAAAATGACAATACAAAACAGAGGAAAGGTGAAAAGGAAAAGGCGAATTGAGATGTATTCATAAGAAGGTGAAGCTGTTTTGAAAGTGATCACCTAAAACATTTTACTTTTGCCCATGCAACAAGTACATATAGGTGCACTGATGTGTACAGATAAGCCAAAGCTCACCGCGAAATTGCATGAAGCATGGCCACAACTAAAGTAAAATCAAATCGTCAAACTAGGTCAAGATCAACTGTAGCTAAATTGTAACAATTACAAGATTTGACAGCAACATATCTGCACATAAATATATTTTGTTATTTCAGAGAAGACAAACATATGTTCATTGATGAGATGTAGGAAGTAATGGATTTCATCAGACAGATCATTGTCTCAGAAGGCATCTCATTGACCATGAGGCCCATAAATCAAGTATTATCAAGTCATCCTTGATTCTTCTTAATTAAGTTTGAATGTATTTATCCTATCCAAGGACTTCTCATAGTTGTTTCTCTTGTTGGCAATTCAAGAATAAATCAAGTCAACATGAGAATGTTATGAAACTGAAAGGTAGCGACCAAAACATCCAATAGTATGCTTGAAATGATCGTAAGGTGAAGAGGTCCTTTATCAGATTCAATAGCAAGATACTGTCCTGTTGATTCTCTCTAAACACTACTTTAGCACCAATCGTGTCAAAACATAAATGAAATCAACAATTGAGACAATACCTCAATCTCATTTTGATCATCATGCTAACTCAGAAGCCTCTTCTGAATCAGACAAAGGCAAAAGAGTGCAGATTCCAAGCATATGCCCATTGAGGCACACATAATACTGAACACAATCCTCATAGGCACCCAACCTCCGGCTGGCACTCTGTGGTATCATTTTGGCTTGTTCCATGTTCCACAGCTTTGCCTTACAATAAGGGCACACCTCTGTGGGATGAAATTGAGCCCCCTTTTTAATCAGCATACTTCTGACCTTTGATCCCGAGAATGATTTGAAAACACCTCGGAAAAATCCCAAATCCTCCTCTTCTTCCCCTTGTTCAAGATGTTCACAAGGGTCAGAGACATATAGAACATCTGTTCTGCACTGTGGTAAAAGAAAACTCTTTCCTGAAGTCCTAGAAAACCGAGTCCTGTAAACAAAATGACCAGGGACATGAATATTATTGAACAGACCACCCTTTGTGCATCCTGAACAGTAAATAAGCAACTTCCCAAGTGCTCTCCAACTCCCATCAACACTGTGGCTTCCACCAGATTGTAAGTCAAGCATCATTTTAGGGGCCCTGGTGCGGCAAAACTCCTTCCATAGAACTCGCTTGGCAAGATCATCAAACCACTTGCACACACATGATAGAGTGGCAATCAACTTAGGGTTCCAGTTCAGCTGTTGAAACACTAGAAATATCGCATCTTCACTTAGATGCCCTTTAATGCATTGACAACTTGATGAATGTGTGCAGCGATATTGCTTTGTTAAGATCATTGAGTCCGCCTATTGAGGAAGGAAGGAACAAAAGTATTATAATCTTTGCGAAATTTATTAAACACTACCAAGACGCAAAGATCTGAACTCATAATAACTGAATACATTCAGAACCTGACACATACTGTCAGATTAAAATAGTTGGAGGCTAAATTTCAGACCTCAATCACAAGCCAAGTTAAAAGTTTACTTAAAGCATTTCAGTAGAATGATGTTTCTGTGGAATGGAGAAAAAAGTAGATCTTGGAGTACAAACTTCAACCAACAGATAGAAACTATATTCACAACATATGAATTTGTCAACAAAGCAAAATGCTGTCATGTAGCGCAAATTATAACAGAAAGAAAATCATGCACTAGCCAAAAATTAGATCGTCAAAAGGAAGTTATCATCAATGAACAACCAACATGATCTTAAAATACTAAAATGACCTTGTGGTTCATAGATAAACAGTAGGAAAAAGGGTATCTCTCTACTGCCATAATTTTAATCACGTTTGTTAATAACTCATCAACACAATTTGACAGAACCACAATATATACAGATATAAAGGATAAATCATACCACGGTAGCTAGATACTAGAAAAAGCACCAAGACTGATCTAACTCACTTTGAATAAATTGCATATCACCTTTTCTTTTTGGTATTACAGAAACAAAATGACATATCAATTTTTGACCTTTTCAAAGGACTGCGCCTGACATTACTTTTTTAACAACGTTCTAATTCCACCAGTCAACCTTTTGGTAATACTAAAGTTACATGTCCTAGGAGTCATGCTCTTATGAAACTTTCCCAAATTCAGAGAGAGTAAGGAGCAACATAAACAATCCTGCCTAAACCATCATTGTGGTTTGGTTTTACTTCGGAAATGAAGACACCAAATTAGCAATCTTTGAACTGTTTCCCGTTTCCTTTTTATTGTGAAAAAAGAAAATCAGGAACGCCCAATAAAAGCATAGACAAAAGCTAACACCATAGAACCAAATAAACTAGGAATATGAAAGCTTTCCAAATTCCATAATTGAGGCCGCCCAGATGACTAAGTAAACACAGACTTAGCTTATTTTGTCAATGCATCACCTCGCCATCAAGATTCCAGATCCAAAAGACCATTCTGTGAAGATTTCAAACAGTTTGACAACCCAAATCAAATTTGAGGACATGTAGAAGAATCTTAAAAAAAAACAACAACTTAACCTTTTAACTTGATTGTCCAGAATTAGCAATAAGCATGAAAAGAAAACAAAAAACAAACAAAACCCCAGCCCACAGTAAATCTACTTAAAGACAAACAAAGAGATCGGGAGTAGATTGGATCCCAATTTCTCACCTCACCAAAGAAGCATGCCCTTCTTTATGTCTCAAAAACCAAAAATTGAACTCTGAAGAAAAGAGAAACAAACAAAGATTATACCTTTCAGAAGCAACACATGGTTAGATACACAAAAAGTTCCCCCAAAAAAAAAACATGAATCCAAGAAATGACAAGTTGGAAACTTACATGCAAAGGAACATAGCTAAGCTTGGTATTCTTATCTGCCAAAAAAGATAGAGACTAGAGACTTGCAGATAAAGAAACGAAGAGCCAATGCAGAGATGGGACTTGAGAGATGAGAAGCAGCAACCTTAGTTCCATTCCATATCAAGAAAACAAACAATAAAATATTAAAATATTACACAGATTGATAAAATAACCAGCTCACTTGTCTCTTTAAAGCAAAGACGAGTAAGATTGTGCCACGTGGGTAAAATATAATATGTTGACCTTGTATGGAAGCCACTGGGTACCACTTGTTTCAGATGTTTCAGTACCCTATTGGACCGTCGTTTTGACAGTTGATGTGCTTACAGTTTCACTGTTTACTTTTTAAATATACGTGTCTATTCCAACCTTCTTTCATTAAATCTTATCCATACATTTATATGAGGTTTACATAAACGTGTGGATAAGATTTAATAGAACATGATAGAAACACTGCAACGAAAATAGGAGATTTGATTTCCGAAACCGAACCATAACGTCCATGAAAAGTTTTTTCATTATTCTTATATTAATTATATTAATTATGACAAAAGATTGACTTCATAAAAATAGTTTATTTGTAAAATATTAAAAAATATAACATATAATTAATGACCAGACTCCGGTAAAACAGAATTGGTGCACAAGTATTAATTTTTATTTTTTGTATTAACTATATTAAATTATTTATAAATTATATATTTTAAACAAATTAATTTGAGATTTTAATTTAATTAATATTATAATTAATTACAAAGATAATTATTTAAAACAAAACAAGGAGTTTATTTTTATTCAATTATTTTAAATGAGTCGAAACTCAAACCTAGTAAAAAAATCTGAAGGAGTTGATCATCTCTTTAAAATTTTACTAAATTTACAATAATTTAATAATAATAATAAGTTTTAAGATATAAATTGCTACCACCTAAACATATATCCACGTGTTAGGTATAATATTTTTGGGATTTAAACTTTTGTTATTAATGATATATATTTGTCCTAGTTTTGTTTTATTGCTATTTTATTATTTCTTAATTTTTTGATTATTATTAGTTCTGTATATTATTGTTATTATTATTATTCTTTTTATTATTATTAAGGTTTAACTTGAATCGAACTTTTTTACGTATTTATTTCGTGCTGGTTTTGCCTTTTTTCTCTTTGATCTGCATTATTCTTATATTGTCTCATTTGCATTATTGATCTACCGGAAACAGTCTCTTTATTATGTAAGAGTAAGGTTACGTACCATCAAACCTCCCTAAACTTCGCTTTATTGCGGAACTTCAAACTAGATGATGATGATGATGATGAATAATATATATTTGTCGTACAGAACTTACCTAAAGTGGAGTATCGGATTGGCATGATTTGTAGAATACTACATCAATTCTAATATTTATCCAGTGTACATCCAAAAAATAACAATTGTGTCCTCCGTTTAAAAAAAAAGTGTATAATATATATTATATCCCATTAATAATTTCTTGGATTGAAAATCTTGAGATATAAATATCAAATTTTAAATTATTTTTGTGACAAAAAATTAATGTTAAATCTTTTTTTGGTATAAGAATCAAATTATTATTGATGGTGACAAATTTTAATATAAGGGTGATTATAACAAATTTGTAAATTTGACTCTATATGACAACTGAATTGAATAGGATCATCATTCTTATCTTTTTTATGGAGATGATTCTTAAGACTGTATTAATTTATCTTATAGTAATAATTTATTATTTGAAAGATAATTTTTTAATTTTTTTAATACAGATTGTTTTAATTTTTTGTTGTTTATTAATATATGAAGGACTTGGAATTCCATTTTTCTTTTTTTCATTTAATTATGTGTAAAAATAATAACAATACAAGTTCAAATAATATTTTATTTTTTGAGTTTAAAATATGATAAAATAAAAGAATATCATTTTATTTAATAAATTTTTAATTAATTAATTAATTAAATTATATCTATTTATTTAAATTAATTCAAAAGAGCCAAAATGGTTTAACTTTCATTACATTAACCATAATTCTCATTTCATTGCTTAGCCCTATTGTTTATGATTTTGTCAAGAAAATCATATATATATATATAAAAGGCAAAAAGCCGGTTTAAGTATAAACAAATAATTTTAATCCAATTTGATTTAAAATCAATGAATTAAGTTTAAATTGATCGGTTTTGAGTTTAACAAGATCAGCATAATCCGATTCAAACTGATCAGAATCAATTTTGTTAAATTATTTTTGAACCAAAAGCTTTTGCTCGAAGTTTTTCTCCTAGCAGAAAAGGGTTATGTCACACTTATGGTGATTGCTCCCCCTACATCCCACAAAGGGTAATATATCAACCCATCAAAGGAGTGGGTACACCAACAAAAGCTGGAACAGAACACAGAACAATGGTGCTAGATTTATGTCACACAAGAAAACTTGCTGCAACATCAAGTGCAATTCCGATAAATGCTTCTTCAGACACAGATTCTCTGGATAGAGATTAGAAAGTTCACACAGGGAATTACATGTTTCCTCCAAACAAATTGCAGTTAACAAATGAACACAACTTGCCACCATTCTATTCATTCTTGAAAACCAAAAACATACAAGGAAAAAGACATGCTTAGTGATCACATTGAATTGACAAGAAAACTAGAAAGATTCACACAATGCAGAGTTTCCCTTTTCTCCTCAACTGTACATGGTTATTCTTCTTTCATTAACACAATAAAACCTATCAAATAAGGCACAAACTTCATAAAGAGAAGAAGAACATACCCTCAAAGATGTGTTCGGAGATGTAAAGATTGTTCATAGAACTTTTCATAAGTCTATCAACAGAACCAATCTACCCCTGTGTTTCCATAACTGGATAAGCTTATTACTTGAAGCTTATGTTTAGTTTCTTGTGCTTCTTTTGTGAATCCAAATGACAGTAAATAGAAGAGTACTCATCCCAATCCAGCTTTATTATCATCGGCATCTATTTTGATCAATTCCAAAATCTGTGTTTTAAATTTCTTCCTAATTTTCTTTTCATTTTGCATTGAATCTCAACTCAAGAGACAACATTTGGAGAGGGTTTGCCATCTTGGAGAAAGATCACTGTTTCAAATGCCCCCACCAAAGCCTTAACCTTGCTCTTCCTGGCCTCAACGAGTTTGCTTGCTGTTTCTTCAATGACATTATTGAAAAGTCCCCGTGCATCTTTCTTTTTGTGCACATCTTGATGTCTTAGAGTGACTTGTTCAGCATCAGCTTTGCTCTCATTTGTATCTACTTCAGCTGCTTTCATCCTGAAGATTATACGAGCATCAGCTTTGAGGTTTTTGTCATCACCCAACACTTTCCCTCGTCGAAACTTGAGCCTCCTTGGACTATCACTCTTCGACTGGATTTCAACCACTTTTCCCCTCCTGAAACGTAATTTTACAGGTTGCCTTTCCTTGTGCCCTGAAAGAATGGTCCCAGCCCTCATACTTCTCAATTTGTTAACCCCTTCACATGCTACTGCTTCTTCTATTTGCTCAATTTCACCATTTTCAGCATGAGAGTCGTATTCTGTTTCAGAAATGTTGTAATCAGATTCGCCTTCATCATCTTCATCAGGAGTTGATGGAGTACGAGATTTCAGACGAGGTTGGGACTCGGGTAATGCTAGTGGTGATTGGGATGATTCCACAGAAATATTCTCATTGCAATCAGATTCCAAATATTTGTTCTCAGTCTCCATCTTGATGACATGCAATGTCTTCTCCCGGACCGCATCGCCATAAGTAACTTCGGCGTCTTCTTTGGATGAGTCAGGGTGGGTGGCACTCTCAGGCTTGGGCTGCTTAGTGTCAACTATATCTAACCTGTTCTGATTCTTAAGAGAAGATACAACTTTCAAACCCCTATTCTTCCTTTCATTTAGGCCTGCAACTCTAAGAGAAGCTCTTGGGGATGCCAGTCCAATTGCAACCCCACCTGAGGCATTTTTATGGGATGATATCCTCTTCACAAATTCCTTGGAGGACCCTGTCTGTTCATTCTTCACATTATTCTTTTTTGCACTTGAATCTCTTAAAGTGCCAGGGGATGATAGTTTAAACTTCAAAGAAGAAGCATGGTCATCGGCTGCATTAATCTCTTTAGCTTTTGAAGAAGACCTTTTCACAGAGGCCTGTGCTTTTCCAGAAGATGATAAACTTGAAGTAGCAAATTTTGCGGAGTAATTCACCTCTTTAGCTTTAAATGAAGATTGCTCCAGAGAGATCTCTAATTTTTTAGAAGATGATAATACCTGCTTTGTAGATTTTTTTAATGAATGGCGTTTCAAATCAGACGATTTCTTCGACCTAACCACTGGTGTCTTCTTGTTTTCCTGATCCAACTGCTTTTTCTTCTTATCATCAAAAGTTTCACTTGATACAGAACTTTGGCTATCAACAGAGTATGCTAAAACTCCCTGCTTTTTCTGTTTGGTCACAACTACTCTCGACAATGGAATTTTTCGGTCAAGAGACTTTGTTAACAAAGTTCCATCGGATGTCCTCTCGGTCAGAACTTTATCGAATAATGAAGTCTTATTGTCAATTGATTTTGTTGGGACTTCCTGGCCAACTTCAGGAGTACTAGTTGAAACAGTTTTTGACTTAGCACTAGGCTTGATTTTAATTGTCAATGTCTTGTGCCTCTCTGGCTGAACCTCCACTGAACCGTGGTCATCTGGTGACTTCTTTAAGATTCTTCTCATTGGGTGTATTGCTTTTTCTTCAAATTTATGATGCCCCCCATATTTACAGAGGTCATGGCATGAACCAGTAGAAGCTCGGAGATAACTTGGAAGCGACTTTTCTCCATTCTTAGCTGAACTCAAGTTTCCCAGAGAGCTTCTCCTGGGTTTAACTTGGTTCATGTCATTTGACATTGGGCTCACAGGTAGGCTAGTACTCTTCTCAGCCATCTGAAATGAAAAACAAAAAAGAAAAAGAAGGGAAGATAACAATGGATTACAGAGACATGGAAACAAAGTAATACTTTCATTGAGTGATAAGGAATATTATTGTCAAATTATGTTCTACAGAGAAAGAGCTCACCAGTGTCTGTTTGGATATTACAGAGAACTGAGAACAACTTCCAACAAAAGACAACCACAATCTTTCACCTGCAAAAGGAAACAATAAAGTAAGCAAGTGTCAGGAGAAAAACAAATATATGTACACCATAAATTATCAATTATGTGAAGTACGAATAAAATTTAAGATCCTAGTCCAGATAGATATCAAAAAGGAAAGAAACAAAATCCACGAGAATGAAAATCTCCAAACTTAACCAATTCAAAAGCTCTTACAACTTTCATGCTTTCTGCTTTTGAACTACATTTGAACAGTCGAAAAGACCAAAAAACTATATCATTCTTATACTAATTTACGAGAAAATGTTATTTTGTTTTACCAAGTCAAACCTTTTATTAGTTAAATTCACACGTTATACCAATTATCAAGGAGTCGGTACAAAAGCCTGATTTGTCAATACCAAAGATATCAGTGAAGAAATTCATATAAAATTAGCACATAAATGAACACTGTTGAGGGGACAAGCATCAGCCTACCATAGACTTACCATTTCCCATCAGAAACACGAATAAAATGAGAATTCACAGAGCGAAATCAGTACGATATTAAACCATAATAAGCTAAACAGACGTCAATCACAAAACAAATGAAAACGCTTAACCTACAGATAAGATCATACAGTCTTCAATACCAAAAGAATCACAATAGAGTTACAAAAACAAAAAACATCTAAAAACGCACCAAAAGCAGTCATAACTCAGAAAACCCATCACTAAAATCCCATTTAGAATGAAACCATGTAGAGCATATCAAAAACCCACATCGAATCCGCCGAAAAGATGGAAGCTTTACGAGAGAGAGAGAAATGGGAAGTTATGGGCAATGCATACCTTTGTAGCACTAAGAAAACTGACAGTGTGCTTAAAACAGTAAACGAATATCTCTACGAGAGTGGTGACGTGCTTCCCACCTTATCTTTCCTCTTCTGTTGTATTGATTCTGTTGGTTTCTCAACGCTTTGAGGGATCGTGCAAGCAAATCTTGTTTCGGGTTGATGGTTTTTGGTGAGCTATTCCTCTCACGTACACGCGTTTCTGTTGGTCGTGTATATACGTTAAGATGGAGATAGCAAGAAAGAGTTAAGTATGACTCTAATTTCTAATTTTTATATAATAACAAAAGATGGATTTATATATATCCTATCACACCTTCTCATATTGCGTTTTATCGCGGGACTTCAGACTAGACATGACAACGATGAACAAGAGATAGATTTTGCATTGAAAAAATCCTTTTAGTTTATTGAATAATAAGGCTTGTGGAAGAGTATGAATTAGTTAAATCTTTATAGTAATCTAAAATTAAAAACATAATCTTATATCATTGCTTTTGTTATATGTTTAAGTAATTATGTGTCTTAATTTAGTTTAATAGTTAATTAGTAATTAATTACACTTAGATTCGTTAAACTTTGACTTTGTTGAACATAATCTTTCTAAAGAAATTTCAAATTTTAAATGATTGTATTGAAATTAGAAAATAGCAAAATTAAATGAACTCTTAAGCACATTTCTTCTTTTCAATTTTGAATTCTACAATCTTAAATTTAAAATGCCTCTTTTAATTTAATTATTTTCAAAGGAAACTATAGTTAATGCCCAATTTGTCTTCTTAAATTGTTTATAACTTGCATCGTTAATTAACTAAAGCAAATTCAAGCTATAGAATAATGAAATGAATTAGTGCTAATCTTCTCATCTTAACACAATGTTTTAGGTTCAACTCCTAAAGGGAAAAAAAAAAGGTCATAATCTTATTTATTGTGTGAAAACCAATCATTTTCATAATGATTTTCACACCAAAATGGACCAAAATGAATTTTGCTTCTTAGCTAAGAAATTGGGGAAATAAAATAGTGTTTGTGATAATGAGTACTAATGATTAAAAAATCTAACGGGTTCACCAGAATTAAACATAAGAAACTTGAACTGTTTAAATTTTTGATTCGTTATTTTAACTTTTTTGTTCGATTTACTTTAATAGCTTTTGTTGTTAAAAAAACCTATCAATTTATTAATCAATTAGACAATTTTTATGAATTAATAAGTTCCTATAAACTAAAATTAATTAATTAAATTTTACATTCTTCGAAAGATAAGTATAATATTTTTCAATTATATTTTAAATTCTTTAGTTTTGTTCAATCTTTAGTCAATTCTATAACGGTTTAATATTAGTTAAACCTTTTAAACATTAAATTTCTTGTCTTACTGGTTTAACTTTCGGTCTAATTTTTAAAAACATTAGTGAGCATCATTGGTGCTAAAATGTGAAGGAGTAAATAATAAATATATTTGTTTGAAAAGACCAATTTAAGAAGATGCCAATAAGTTGTCCTTCCTTTGCTAAACAAATAAATACAAATCTAAAAAAAAAAGGATTGTTATTATATCAAGAACCCATCAAGATTTTAATGCTATTCCACAACCTAATCAAATAGTGAAAGTTGACAAAGAATGAATGTAGGATAATGTCTATACTTTGATTTAATCAATTTTGTTTTTATATTGCTTGGTGGTCGGTCTTCAATATATATAATATTGGGTAGTTAAGGTTTTTTTATTTTATATTATTAGTTGCTTGAGTGAGACCACTCGTTTTTAATTGATTTCAAAGGATCTTAAGATCGGAATCAAATTCTTTGTTTCATTTAACCAATTTTTACTATATTTTATTAAATATTATTCATATATTTATATAGAATCTACATAAATATGTAGACAAGATTAAGTGACGCTAAATGAAACACCCTAGGGAGAAGGTGCTCCAACCACCTAAGTTCGTCATTGATTAATGCCCATCACGTTTTGAGTCTTTTAATATTAATTCAGAAGCTGAATCTTAAAAGATCTAATCCAAATCTCAGTATTTTTTGATGATGAAATCTTGATTTTTAAATCAATGTGTTTAGGATTATTCAAATCAATGTTTTAGAAATCCAACTACCTAAAATAAGAGAATGAAGGATTAAACATTGAATTAATCCGTATATAATAAAGATTGAAAATTTTAAATTTATTAAGATATAATTAAATAAGGAGACTATAGTTGGACGTTGAAATTTATTAAAATTTAATTGAAAAAAGTTTGTTAAATAAAATAAACTAATTAATTTATACAAACTAATTGATTAATTAATAGAATAATTTTTTAATAAAAAATTTTATTAAGATAAATCAACCATAAATATTGGTTAGTTAAAAAATTTTATGATTAAACCTATTGGGTCAATTCATTTTTTAAATTATTGATTTGAATAGATATGCTCAGGCAAAAAAAAAAAGAAAATAGTTTTGAAAAGTAATTTTCCAAAAATTTGTCAATTACCAAATTTAATTATCTTGCCTTCAATTTTCATGAAAATTAAGTTATTCTCTTGTTATTGTATATTTATTATTTCCATGAAAGTTGTCTACAAATCTTCTTAAGAGTGGACAACAATACAATTGAGATGTACTAAATATTGAATTATCAAACCTAAAATCGTGGGTCTATTTAATAGTTATCACTCAAAAAAAAACCTCGTAAGAATATATCTAACACGTAAAATATAAAAAGATCTAATAATACGTAGTCTTATTCTAATAAATAAAGTGATTGTTTTTAAATAATCGGCACTGACAAATTTCTCTAAAAATTCGATACCCAAAATTCTTAATAATGCATCAATAATTGTAGTTGGCTGTTTGTTGACTTTATCAAAATGAATGGTGTGGTCATGAGATTAGGGTTTGGTAACATCATAATTAGGATTTAATAATGGCATTGGTTGGTATCCAATGAGCTATAAGTCATATCAAAACAACTTGTCAAGGTTTTTTTTTTTAATAGCTAAAAATGTGAGGTTCCACTCGTAAAATGATAACATGTTATGGACTAGCCTTTTCTTTTTTGGTATGCCACAAGTTGAAGCATACACAATTGACTTTGTTTCCCCCATTGTTTCATCTAGATTTGACAACGGGTTAACTGTTTATTTGAATAGGCTTATATTAATAGAGCTTTAAAAAAAATTTTCTAAAAAATCAGTTAATTGTTTGACTGTCATTTAAAAAGAACTTTTTTAAAAGCTTCATACAATAGACTGTTTGACAAAAAAAATAAAAAATACCTTTAATTTTAACTATATTTTATTTTGAAATAAAAATTATTTATGAATATAAATATTATTTAAAATATATTAAACAATATACAAAGCACAATATATTAATTATTATATAGTTTTAAACCATATGAGATATAAATGAAAATATATCAAACTAAGTCTTTTATATGAATTATAACATAAGTAAAAGTAATTTCAAGCATAAATATTTAATATATATATATATATAAAAAGTCAAATAATATTATATAGATTTTAAAATAAATGTGAAGATGTATTTGTAGGTATTGTGAGAATTATGTGTAAAACGTAAAGGTAAAAGAGACTAAAAAAATAAGTTTATTAATTAATTTGAAAATTTTACCTGAAAAAGTATTTTTTTAAGAAACTTCAAATGTGAACTTCTTAAAAAGCTTTATTTTACCTGCCAAAAAAGCTTTATTTGATAAAAAAACACTTTTGTATTTTATAACCAAACACTCATTTTTTTTAAAAAAATTTACGATAAAAAAAGTACTTATTTACCCTTCAAAAGTTCAACCAGACAGAAATTAGGTTCGGATTATTTATAACTTGACCCCAACTTTTTACTAAGTGCAATCGGGATCAAAATTAGTGACTCAAGCTCGAATCTAAGCTGATTTAAATTTGTAGACCTAAAGCCTGATTGCGTTCAACCAAACAACATTATTTGAATATTTCATTTTGATTTACGCAATAACAAACAATGTTTTATTACATAAAATAAGATCAGTTTAAACTTAAACTCAAATTAAAGCTTAATTAGCTTAGGCGTATTTTTGAGCAAATCGTCGTCACATAAATAATTGTCGGTTACAGAGCGTGATCGAATCCAGTGGCGGATCTACAATGGGGACAAGTGGGGGCACCCACCGCCTCCAATAGATTTTTTTAAAATATATATTATTTTAAGTTTTGCTCTTATAAAAAATAAAATTTTACTCTTATTAAAATTTTAGCCCCATTAAAAATAAAAATTTATTCTTATTAAAATTTTACCTCACTCAAAAAAATTTATGGATCCGCCTGATCGGATCGGTCCATAATAATCTACACGTTTCGCACAAATCACGACAAAGTCTTCCATGTCGAATCAAATAATTTTAAATCAGGAACTCATAATGTAATTTATTCAAAATACGTAATTTACGAGTCATAGTATACACATGATACTTTATCCGACACGCACTCAAATGCAGTTTCCATCATTATGAGAAAGTAGATAAAGGTGAAGGTTTAGGTGACAGGTTAGTTTTAGTTGAGGAAGCTGACCCTCCAACCAAAAGTTTCCATAAACAAAGCTTGATTAACGATAATCACCCCTGAGACCTTTCTTCCCCAAATGCTAATTTCTCTAAATGATGCTTATGAACTTCAGCTCCAATAGGTAGACCGAAGCTTTGGCATGACCTTAAAGAAACAGCAGTATGTTTGAAGACCCAGAAATAGAAAGCTGACTCCGATTTAGAATCAATAATAAAATTTGAGTTAATCGAACTTTGAATTAAATTAAAGTTCTAGGGTGGACCGGTTCCGGCCACACGAACCCGGGCCTCAAGTTTGAATAGAAAACAGATCGTATCTGTTGTCATCCCTGTAAGCTTTCATTAACTATTTTACATTAAGAAGCCCAAAAAGATAGCTGTGATTCTGCACAAGCCTAGCCCAATAGCTTCATTTCTGTTGTATCCTCACTTCAGTCCATTATGAGTATTCTATAATATTAATCCTCTTTCGAACTAAATTAATTAATTTTTTTATAATAATGTCTTTTAATTGCGAACATCAATTCTTTTTAAAAATGGTGAGCTTGGTTATTTTATTTATTTATTTATTATTTTAATTACTTATTTATTTATTTATATTATTTCGTTTATGTATTTAGTTATTATTTTCTTCCAATAATTTTTAAAAAATTCGTAAATTTATAAAAACAACCCCTCTATCAACTAATAAGTAAGTTTGGGCTTTAAGCTTAAAAAATCCAAACTTGAATTTATATAAAATGCCTATTTGGATAGACTTTTAAGAAGTCAATAAACAATTTTTTCACAACAAAAAACATTTTTAAGAAAAATAAGTAGTTAATTGTAAAATAAAAAAGCACCTTAATAGATATGGCCTTTTTGACAGCCAAAATATAGATTTTTAAGAAATTCAAATTTAGAGCTGATCAAAAATCAAATCTTCAAGTAAATTTTTAAAATCAATTAAGGAGCCTATTTTTTAGTCTTTTTTACTCTTATGTTTTATACATAATTCCTATAATATTCACAACCACATCTTCACGTTTATTTTGAGATTTTTATAATATTATTTGACTTTTTTATATATTTTAATATTTATTTTACTTATGTTATAATCCATATAAAATATTTGGTTAGATATATTTTCATTTATGTTTTATATGGTTTAAAATTATATAATAATTAATATATTGTGCTTTGCATATTGTTT
>JANZLX010000001.1:26580776-26601730 GCA_025531955.1 Erythroxylum orinocense | reverse complement strand
ATGATCGGAGGACGTCTATTCTATGTTTGCTTTAACACAGCTTTCATCAAGAATGGCTTGCTCCAGGTAAGTTTCTTCCCAATTTCTGATTTTCAATAGGATTGAAACAGATTCAGAATGAAAATCTGTATTGCCCCTTGTCATGCAACTTGTTTCAATTGCATATCGGAAGGAATTCGAACATTCCTGCCTGTGAAATCTGAATATCATCAAGCGGTTTATCATAATCTTGCAGTTGAAAATGCGGGATTTGGATAAGCTTGGCAGCAATGGTAGATCCATATGTGGCTCAGACTTCTGCTTGGAATTATTCTTTGGTCCAGCTAACTCCAACCACTCTAGCTTGCCTTCAAGTGAAGATGATTTATTCAGCTTTGGTGACTGATTCCAGGAAAAAAAATAAAAGTATCTTACAAGAAAGTCCTGCTTATTTATTTCCCTGATAAAGATTGTGACGTGGGTGGATCATGTACATATGAAAGTCCTCAGATTTTCAGGGTGTCATATGAGATCAAGCTCTGTTTTTTAATGCAGGAAATTAAAAAGAAAACTGGACCACCAACTTAATTTTAAGCAAAAAAAAAAAAAGAGAAAACTTATTTAAAAAAAGCAAATCAATTTGATCGACTTAATTATAAAAACTTTTAACGGACTAATTTTTTAGTTCAATTTTTAATTTTTCGGTTTGATTTATTTTAATAATTCTATCAATAAAAAAATCTCATTCAATTATATTTCAAATTCTTTAACTTTATTAAATTTTTAATTGATTTTATGACGATCAAAAATTTAACTTTATTAAATTTTTAACCAATTATATTTTCCATATTTAATTTGAGTTTCAACTTTTTACCTATGCTTGGAGGAATCTTACATAAAAAATCAAATTCAAGATGTCAAATGAAAGCTCTTAGAAGAGTCAATCACATTACTTGGATTAGTGTATTAATAATAAAATAGTATAACAAATCATGTTTTTTTTTATATTTATCTAATTTTATAGAAGTTTATAAATAATTAAAATATTTTCATTAACATTTTCACTTATCTAAAATGTTTAGTATGTATTTTCTTATGTCAAAAAATACAAATTGTAAATAACAATAAATATGGATAAATTTAATTTTGAATTTAATCAAATTTTAATAAGTGAATTTGATTTCATTTAAATTCCATATATACTTTAAAAATTCAAATTTATTTGTTGATCGAATTTTGAGACTTTTCAATCAATCCAACTTAAAATTATATATATGAAAATATAGATGCATGGCCAACCGAATAAAATATTTTAAAATTTAACCTAAATTCAATTAAATAAGTTATAATTAGTTAATTTTGAATTAAGTCGAACTCAAACTTTTATACCAATTGTATAACTCAAGATCTTTGAATTAGAAATAAGATTGACAGTTTTGCTCGAGCCCATTATGATCAGAAGTTAATAGACCGGACCTGAATTGATCGAGTCCTAAATTTTTTTTAAAATAGGCCTCGAGGATAAACTCGGGCTCATGTTTTGAGTAAAATGTCGTCGTTTTTTATTTATATTTATATAAAAATAAATTGTTTAGATTGAGTTGGGCCTGACTAGAATGTTGGTTGTCATGGCTTGATCGGGCTCAAGTGCCTCCAACTTGGTTGGGCCTCGAGCAGAGCTCAGTCGAGAAAGAAATAGAAGAAGAAAATATGAAAAAATGGTTAATTCCAAGCAATTAGAGGGGTACTGATAAATAATCTTTTACTTAGTTAAATCAATTACATATCTTATTACTATATCTTACAAATAAACTGTTTTATTATAAATTATTAAGCCTTCGTAGTATGTTTGGTCTGGTGAGTTCACTTACATGAGAGATCTTCATTACGAGCTTAGTGAGAGAATATACTCGTAGGCCTTAACATCACATTTCAACCTAAAATCTTAAGAAATTAGGGTTATGGGTCATTTCCAATCTCCCTCTCAAGTATAAACTTCTGCATTGGACTTGAATTCTTCTTAAGCGAAAGACTTTTTATGCCTTTTTTTAACAGCTTGAGTATATAGCACCACCAAGAGCCCTTATACTCTACTAGTTTTGACTCCCTATGAGTCTCCTAACTTAATTTAATTTGTTTTATTTTCTTAAATTTCTTCCTATTTTTTAAGATTTATTTTTAAAATTTCCATTCATTTCATGTTAATTTAAAGTTTTGTTAATACAATTCAATTTCTTGTGCTAACAAATAGCAAGTTAGTTTTGGGAACAATCCAAATACATTAAACATTAAAGTCATATATAAAATATATTAATCTGTTCAAATTCAATTTAAATTGGCACTATGAAAATTTATAAGATTATAAAATTTCTAAATTATTAAATTCAAGCTAAAATTATAACATTTATTATATTATAAGATATTAATATAATATTAGGCTTGACATCTTTATCTAGTCTAGAAAGATTGATCAGTCTAAAGTTTGGGAGGACCGAAGCGGGTCTAAAGAGGAGTAATAAATAATAAGATATTAAAAATATATATATTTATATTTATATTTTGAACTTAAATAACAGTCTGAAGAATGATTCTGTAGTTCTGGATTTCCAGAACAAGACCCACCGGAAGTTCTTAACTGCTGTTCTAAACCGCTTCTAATTTTCCTTAGCTTTCTGTTTGTTCCTCGGGAAACAAAGTAATTCTTCCGTAAACAGAAAAAAGTTAAAACCTTTCAGATATTTTTCTCCCATGGCTACTGCCAAACGGCAGCGATCCCTCGAGGAAATCGAGGACAAAATTCTCATGAAAATATTACTCGTCTCTCTCGCTGGTCCTGTTGAATCTGATTCTCGGGTTGTTTACTTGGAGATGACTGCCAGGGAGATCCTCAGCGAAGGTAGGGACTTGAAGCTCAACCGAGACTTGGTGGAGCGAGTTCTCGTTGACCGGCTCTCCGGTGAATACTCCGTCGCTGAGCCTCCCTTCAACTACCTTCTCGGATGCTACCGCCGTTCGTTGGAGGAGTTGAAGAAAGTCACAAACATGAAGGACAAGAACGTGAAATCAGAGATTGAATTGTCCATCATGCAAGCTAAGAAGATGTTTGTTTCTTATTTGAGAATCCACTTGGGAAACCCCGGTATGTTTCCAACGAATTCCGTTTCTAGTAAATCCGACGTCTCGCCTCTTCTACCGTTGCTTTTCGCCGCCGTGGAGGATGGGTTCGGCACCGGCGGAGCTCATCCTCCGCCGCCGCCGGGATTTTTAAATGATTTGCTAAAAGAAGGGGATTTTGATAGTGTGGACCCAATCTTGAAAGGGCTTTACGAGGATTTAAGAGGGAATGTTATAAAGTTTTCAGCTTTAGGGAACTTTCAGCAACCCCTTAGAGCATTGTCTTATTTGGTTGGTTTTCCGGTTGGAGCAAAGTCGCTTGTGAACCATCCATGGTGGATACCCAAGGGAGCTTACTTGAATGGAAGAGTTATTGAGATGACCAGCATTTTGGGTCCCTTTTTTCATGTTAGTGCATTGCCTGATCAAAATATTTTCAAAAGCGAACCTGATGTTGGGTGGGTAGATTCTTTCATTTTGTTGTAGTTTTGATTTTGAATGTGTGTTGGTTCTTCTTTGTTGTTGAATTGTTAAAATTGTGATGCTAAAGCAACTAAAATTTTCTGAACAGGCAGCAATGCTTCTCTGAAGCTTCAACTCGCCGACCAGCTGATTTGTTATCTTCTTTCACAACCATTAAAACTCTTATGAATAGCTTATGTGATGAGCTTGGGAAAATTCTTCTGACTCTCCTTAGAGCTAGTGACACCCGTGAGCATGTTCTTCAGTACCTGGCAGAGGTTATTAATAGAAATTCATCAAGGGCCCAGATTCAGGTACTCGTTCTACTGGTCATTTGGTGTTGGTGCCAAAGTCAAATTTTGTATCATTTAACAAGCTATATCTGGCCTGTGGCATTAATTACGGATGAATTTCTATGCACCTTTGTGTTTCTTTCATTTGCCGGTTACTTCCGAAAAGTACTCTAACATCATTCTAGGCTGGAAATTGTAAGATAGTTTGTCATTTTCTTTTTGACATTTCTTCGCCAACTAAGTCTAGATAAAGTGCATTTGTGTTTATGCATTCTGATGTATGAAAAGAAAAATGTAATCCTGAACTTTCCTTGTATCGTGTGCATTTGGAACAGGTTGATCCATTATCTTGTGCAAGTTCAGGCATGTTTGTTAATCTAAGTGCTGTCATGCTTCGCCTCTGCGAACCATTTTTGGATCCACATTTGACAAAGAGGGATAAAATCGATCCAAGATATGTATTTCACTGTAATCGTTTGGATCTAAGGTGATGATATGTTTTATAAATTCAGATAATGTCTTATATCATCTAATGGATTATCCTACTTTCCTGAGTGCCTTTGTTTTTTCTTGACTGACATCAGAGACTTGACGGCATTGCATGCCTCCTCTGAGGAAGTTAATGCCTGGATCAATAGGGATAATCCTGGGACAGTTGATGTCTCTGCACCACATTTTGGTGATCACAATAACTGCTTGCTACAATCTCATGAAGCAACTAGTTCTAGTGGCATTGCTGGTGAACCGAAGAATGCTTTATCCGTGCCAAATAGTCGTGAAAGATTTGCATTTATTTGTGAATGCTTCTTTATGACAGCAAGGGTTCTCAACTTGGGTCTGTTAAAAGCATTTTCTGATTTTAAGCATCTAGTTCAGGTAATATATGCATATCTGTGTACCATAGATACAGTTTTATTATATATCCTCCTTTGCTTTCCATGTGGTATGGTATGTTTGAAAGTTCTCTTCCATAGGTTGGACTTTCAAGCTGGTATCTTGACTACAGTCAAAAGAACGATAGTGTTTCTTACCTACTATTATCAATAACAATCCTACCAGGACATTTCGAGAGCCGAGGACACGCTCGCCACATTAAAAGCCTTGCAAGAGCAGGCAGATGGTCCACAGTTCCAGCTGGAAATTACTCGCCTTCAGAAAGAGCTGGAATTATATTCACAGGAAAAGCTTTGCTATGAAGCACAGATATTAAGGGTAAAAGTTATCCTTGCTTGCCGTCTTTGTCTCTCTCTAATACTGTAGAGATTCATACTCTTCCTGACGAAATAATACCAGATATGCTAACTGCAAATACACTTATGCTTATGCGTCAATATTGGCTCTTTAATGGTGGGAGGGGTGATAATGATACCTATAGGTTTAAACAATGTCATTATTATGATTTAATGCAGCAATTTTAGTTAATTTTATAAGGATTTTTTTTTACAGTTTAAACTCCTCTACAGAGAAACTCCAATAAATAAATTAAAATTTTCTCTGAATTCTAATTTCAACAATTTCTGCCGGTGCATTGGGTGAGATTAAATATAATTGTATATCGTTGTACCAATTTAAATGACAACTAGAAGAAGCTAGAGAGGAATGATTAAAGAAAATTCGATAATGCAGAAGACCATAGGAAAGGAATCAGGAAAGGGTGACTATCTTAATTTTTTATATTTCACCAATGTCAACTATAAGTACGTGTGCAAAGAGTGTTTGTGTAGAACCTAACTCAAAAGAGTGTCATGTTTTGGAAAATATCTAACAGAAGAACAATGTAAATTATTAGCTAAACTTCTTATAGTGGAAATGCGATAATAAAATGGATCCTTTTGAAATAGGTAAATTAGTCCGTCAAACTAAAGAGCATTATACAAGTAATGGCTTAAAACAAAACTTTATGGAATGATTTCTTTTTGGCATGGTTGCATTAGTGAACAGTTCTTATATGATGCTCAAGGAAATGGGGGTATACTTTAAAAAGCGTGATCTTGTTCTAAAGATCGTGAATTTCACAGATTGTGGAAATACAATCTTCTTATTCATCCATAAAAGCATGCACAATTGCTTTGCAGTCTACTGTTTATGCAAAAATAGGGTTTCACTTTCTAGTTGAAGAAGGATCACTCTTATGACTACTATTTAGTCGGAAATAGCATTTCCACATGTATGCTAGCTTTTCCCACTTTCGCTGCTGCAATTCCCCACTTTTTTTCTCCATCTTGAACTTTTTCTGGTACGAATCTGTAAAAGCAGACAAGCTGTCAAATATAAGTACCTTTTCTTTCTGATACTACTGGTATTTACTCTTCTTCTCTTTTAAAGGATGGAGCTTTTCTTCAGCGGGCACTTTCTTTCTACCGCTTGATGGTGATTTGGTTGGTGAACTTGGTCGGTGGATTTAAAATGCCTCTTCCACCAAACTGTCCCATGCTGTTTGCTGCTATGCCTGAGCATTTTGTTGAAGATGCAATGGAATTGCTCATATTTGCTTCCAGGATTCCGAAAGCTTTGGATGGGGTCCCATTGGTAGTTTCTTCTTGTGTCCAAATGATGTGATTGGCAATCTCAATAGACTTATGTATATGGCTTCTTCGGATTTTAATGTTTCTCTTATCCTTGTTTTACAGGATGATTTTATGAACTTCATTATCATGTTCATGGCAAGCCCAACATATGTTAGAAACCCATATTTGAGAGCCAAAATGGTTGAAGTACTGAATTGCTGGATGCCTAGTAGAACGTAATTTGAGTGTTCCAATTTGACATTGATAATCCCAAAAAGTTATTGAATTAGCAAAAGGTAAACGCTTAGGTACTGAAAGTTCTTGGTTTACGTTTGCAGCAGTTCATCTGACACAGCAACTTTATTTGAGGGCCATCCATTGTCCCTCAAGTTTCTTGTGAGGAACCTCTTGAAGCTTTATGTTGACATTGAGTTCACTGGTTCTCACACGCAGGTGATTGTTGTTATCTAAGCTCAGTTTGACTGACTTGTTTATTCAGGAAAAGTAATTCCCTTCATCTGTTAATGTATTTCAACTAATTATTGCAAGCAAATTAGTCCCAACTCTTCAGTTGTTTGATAGTCATAGTCCTCTGGCTAACTTACTTGGTGCTGGGTACTGCATGTGTCTGATGTGTGTGTTTGTTTATCATACAAGGAAGAGTTTGATCCCACTAGAAAAAGCTGTTCTTATTATCAATCCTGAGAATCTTCTCTCAAGGTTATCTTGATGGAGAGATTCTTTTCTGTTCTTCGAAATCATGAATTGTTAGCAGGCAATTAGAGAAGCATTTTTTTCCCCTTTTCCTCATCTAGTCAATTGGGTTAACAGAACCCTTCTCTTTGAGTTGTATAATTCTTCAAGTTGAGCCATCTCCACCTCATCAAACGTGCCCTTGATATTTTTACTACATAAAAGTTTCATATGATATTTGCATATTTACCACCGTGATGATGTCATCTGTGGCTGTACACTAAGCTTCATTTCAGCTAACCTCTGGATATCAGCTTCTCTTATTTGTTAAATTTGATGTCGTAAACTACACTTAAAGAATTTGTTCACTATCTTCACTGCCTCTAATTTTTAATTCTATTCACCTTTTGTTTAGTACCATGTCATACCTTTCACATAGTTCAGTCCACTAAACTGGATATAACATAGGGTGTGAACAATCAGGTTAGTAACTTCCTTTGCACAATTGATGGTCTATAAATTTATCTATAACCTCCAGCATGAAAATCTTCCACAATTAATACAACTGGAGGAATGAGAATATTTTTGTGTTCTATAAATTCAATTTATGACTTATAAGCTGTTTATGTTTATGTTTTTGTTATCTTGTGCAGTTCTATGACAAGTTTAACATTCGACATAATATTGCGGAGCTTCTTGAATACCTATGGCAGGTTCCTAGTCATCGAAATGCTTGGAGACAGGTATGGTAAAAGTACTAGAAATATGTAAATTTGTTTCAATTGATAACACATCTTTCTATCCAATTATTCTGTGCTGTTTCAGATCGCCAAAGAAGAGGAAAAGGGTGTTTATTTGAATTTCTTAAACTTCCTAATCAATGATAGCATCTTTCTTCTTGATGAGAGTCTGAACAAAATTCTTGAACTCAAAGCGTTGGAAGCAGAGATGTCAAATACTGCAGAGTGGGAGCATAGACCACTGCAGGAAAGGCAGGAGAGAACTCGCCTTTTCCATTCCCAGGAGAATGTTGGTTTCTGTACTCATAAATGTATGTAATTATTTCGCTGAAGAAGAAATACTGAATCAGTTAAATATTCTTGGTTCCTTTCAGATCATCCGAATTGATATGAAGTTGGCAAATGAGGATGTGAGTATGCTAGCATTCACGTCAGAGCAGATAACTGCACCTTTCCTACTTCCTGAGATGGTAATCAGATTTTCCTTTTACCACTTCTTCAAGTAGGTTCCCTTTGATTTGGTTTGTTCTCAGTAAGGAGCTCTGTATTTTCCACCTTCGCAGATTGAAAGAGTTGCCAGCATGCTCAATTACTTTCTATTGCAACTTGTTGGTCCTCAAAGAAAGTCTTTGAGTTTGAAAGACCCTGAGAAGTATGAATTCCGGCCAAAAGATTTGCTTAAACAGGTTAGCTTGAATCTCTACTAACATCAGCTGCTCTATATCTTCTCTTTTTTTTGTTCATGCACAAGAAACAAAAAGCCGAAAAACAGGGATTAGTTATGGGAAGGTCAGAAGGTGTTGGGAGTGAGACCAAAGATTTAAGGTTCAGAGATTAGGGGACCACTTGCAATATTTAGATTCAACATGCTTATATGACTGCTTGGTGCTGCACTACCTAGTGAATCTCTAAGCCTGACATGCCTCTTAGCCCATAAACCAAAGCTTTTATGATCAGATAGATGCCTTCCCTAACTCAATTCTGTTTATTCACTTCAAGATTGCCCGCATATACGTCCATCTAGCTAGGGGTGATGCAGAGAACATATTGCCAGCTGCCATCTCAAAGGACGGAAGATCATACAATGAACAGGTAACTTGATGTGGAAAGTTCCAGAAAGATGGAATTTCCTCATTCTAGTTTGTTCTCAATTTTAATAGTTGATCATTGATAATTTGACACGTTTTTTCTGCGCTCCAGTTATTTGGCACTGCAGCTGGCATCCTTCAGAAAATTGGTGAAGAGGGAAGGATTATCCGGGAATTCGTTGAGCTTGGTGCAAAAGCCAAAGTTGCAGCTTCCGAGGCAATGGACACTGAAGCTACCCTGGGTGATATACCAGATGAATTCCTTGATCCAATCCAGGTATGACTCTTGCCTTTTCTTATCTTTTTTGTCATTTTGTCACAATGGATTGAAGTTCAGACTTTTATTTGAACTGAACCACAATGAATATGATTCTGCTACCATTTGGAAGCATACCGCGCATTGGGATATAAATCGGCATTGGCAAATGGAAGAAATGGTTTTAGTATCACGATTTTACTGTTTGTAATTCTTTTTTACACTAATATCCCTTCCTACAGTACACTTTGATGAAGGATCCAGTGATTTTACCTTCTTCAAGAATCACAGTGGACAGACCTGTCATTCAAAGACATCTCCTTAGCGACAATGTAAATCTCCAGCTTTTCTGCTTATATTTCAATTTTGTGGCCAAAACGGTCTAGGCTCAAATATGGTAATGCTGATACTCATTTATTGAATGTGAGTTGCAGACAGACCCATTCAACCGCTCCCATCTTACTGCAGACATGCTGATTCCGGATGCAGAGTTGAAGGCAAGGATAGAAGAGTTCATCAGATCCCAACAGTTAAAAAGACACGGGGAAGACTTCAGTCTGCAAAGCACGAAAGCTACCATACAAACAACCACAGGTGACATGCTGATTGATTAGGACAATTCTCTAAGATTCTTCAAATTAGTAATTTTAGTCTATTGAGGTTCTACAATAAAGCAAATGCAAAAGATTTTCGTAGCGATAGCGAGTAGATCATATCGCTAACGAATGCTATAGAAAATGTAACATAACCATCTAGCGTAATTCAACCAGCAGACAGCAATGATGCACGACGGCCTGTAGCAGTATTTGACATATCACTGGTATATAAACATTTCACGCCTTTCCTTTCCTTTTGGGAGATGGAAAATATGTAAAGAAGGCATATGCACACGCCATTAGAGTATTTCTTTACATGGTGCTGCACATCCTTTTGACAACGTTCTTCCTTTTGTGCAATAAAATGAGGTTATATTTCCTTAAATGATTAAGATATGTTAAGTAGATAACTTGATGTTAGCCAAAAAGTTGGCAACCATAACCATCTTTTACACCAAGTGATCTTAAAACATACAAACTGGAGGTTACGTATGCCTGAACCTGTAACCTTGTCAAACGTCCCTTTCCCTCCTCTCAGATCTCGATAGTCTTAGATAATCTCTTACAAAGCCTGTCCACGAGGAGTTGCACAATACATAACTGATAGTAAACCCCAAATTTTGGCTTCTGGCAGGCTATGCCACTGTCGAGGCCAACTTACCTTACCAAATTCTTCAGACAGCCGTTCTGCAGTAATTTAAAGAAAATGCCAAACCCTTCTCTTGGATTACGTACAGACCCTGGCAGTGTTTAAACTTCCAGGCATTCTTGCCCATTCTTCCCGATCAAAGCTTGGATATGGGAATAGCTGCCTTCCGCTTTCCATGCTCGTGAGCAATGCTTATCGTACTCTTGCTGTGGCGCAGTAAGAACTCTGCAAATAGGATTTGGCTTTCCTCTGATGTTAAATCACCATGGTAGCCCTGCAAATTATCAATATAACATGTGGTTGTTAATCAAAGAACTGATGTTGGAGATAACTTAGCACTATCAAAGTGGTGCTTTTTCCTCTTCTGCGCCCCCATCATAGAATTATCAGTTGAGTCCTGATTACTCTCACATTGTCATGTGAGGTTAACTGAACTTAATTAACCAAGTGATTAATAGAAAATTAAAGAAAAAAGAGTAGATATACAGAGCATGCATGTCATGATCACAAGAATTGAACTGCAGATAAGGTCTCAGCACATTGAGGGACGCACACATGGGAGTAAGGATAGAATCCTAATTTATAGCCACTAAAATTCTTTTATACTGTAGCTGTGGAACTTAATGAAATTGGTTAACACGGCGAATTTCAACTATTCACAGACCTCTGAATGCCAATTCCATTTTCACGGATTGTAATCACAAGAATCAGTCAGCAACAAGAGAATAAAGCAAGAAGAAACAAGCTAAGTCATATTATTTAGAACCAACAGAACAGAATAAAGCATCCCCAAATCACAAGAATCAGTCAGCAACAAGAGAACAACGCAAAAAGAAACAAGCTAATCCATATTATTCAGAACCCAAAAAACAGAATAGAGCATTCCCAAATTACAAGGATCAGTCAGCAACAAGAGAAATGAAGCAAGAATAAACAAGCTAAGTCATTACTTAGAACCAAACTTTAGCTAAGTTATAAGAAGAGAAATGACGCAAGAATCACCAAACTTGAGCTAAGTTATCTATGTGATAAACAGTAACAGTTATTACCAGGCGAGAAACTCTATCACACACAGCATGGTGCATGAGTAGGCCAGCAGCAACTGAAACATTGAAGGAGTCTACCATGCCATTCATTGGAATGCTGCAGTGCAAATCTGAAAATTCTAACGCCTCATCACTTATTCCCCTGTATCAGGGACCCTCTGATGTTAGTATTGAATTAACTGAAAATTTGAACCTGTACTGATGCTATTCATAATAGCAAGGAGAAAAAAAGAGAACCATAATTCTTGCTATAATGTAAAGAGGCATCTCAAGAGTATACACTTTAGAATGCATTACACTAGGAAGTATATTTATAATTTGCTTTCTCATTTGTAACATATAACTGTTTGCTTCCAAATCCTATATTCTGCAAGCAATTAAATTTATGTATAAACTCTTTCAAATATCAAAAATAGGGCAAAAAAATATTGCTCTTACTTTTCTAATTAGCTGTTAAAGTTTGAATAAATACCTATGTTCATTACCAACCACTATTGCCGTAGGGCGTGACCAATCCATGTCATAAATGGAAACCTAAACAGTGCATAAAAGACAGTAATGCATCAAAAAAGCTACTCAACTCAGAACACACTGGTTTTAGTATTTGTTCAAACACATAATTCATTGATTACTTTGTTTAATTAATATCTATATGCAACTGAGCTAGTTAAGCAGTTGCATCTCAAAACAGCCTTCAGAATAGTTGATTATTCTCAATCAACTAAAGGGAAATGGATCCATACTGTGTCCCTTCCAAGATGGGTTGTTGCAATTCGATAACCTCTAGATTTAAGAGCTTTGAAACAATCTCGAGTAGAGTCCCAAAGTTCAATGTCCAACCACTTTTCTGCACCCATACTCACATGGCGGTTTTCCCTGTATCTGCAACAAGAACATAGGTGTGGTGTAAGATACAAACACATCGTATCTTCTCACTTCTCACCAAGCTCATTACAAAACAGTAGCAAGACAACCTTTGTGGAGGTTTACACAACCAAGTTGAGAGCACCCCCTCAGTTTCACAAAACATTATGGCAAGCTCTAATTTCAGTGGAGAACAAAGAAAAAAACGTTTCACTTGTAATTTAGAACTTTATTACTACAATCAGCTAAGGATTATAGGAACCAAGGCCAAAAATCTAGCATAATCACAAAAACCAAGCAGTTGAGCATAAGAATTGAATCATTCATTTCACCTCAAACTACAAAGCAGGAGCAAAACTAACTTTTATGGAGGCTGACAACTAATGCCTCAATTCCAAGAAGCTTAAAGCACCTTCAGTTTCACAAAACAATATGGCAAGCTCTAATTTCAGTGGAGAACAAGGAACATAACGTTTCACTTTTTAGAACTTTACCACTACAATCAGCTAAGGATTAAGGGAAGCAAGGCCAAAAATCGTCGCTAGCATCTTCACAAAAACCAATCAGTTGAGCATAAGAATTGAATCATTCATTTCACCTCAAAATACGAAGCACCTTTTGGAGCTGTCGCACGACACAACATGCACAGACTGAAACCCCAACGCATCGGCTGACCTGAACGTGGCAGAAACATTTCCAAAATCACTCAGGCCTTCCACCACCAAGCACACCGAGTAGCTCCGACTCTTCACAGTTCTCCTAAACCTCTCTTTCCTCTCCTCCATTACGTACGGACTCACAGCCTCCACGACTTCATCACTCGTCAAGTACACCCCATTCGGACATTTGAACGCGTCGAAGTACGGAAACCAACGACCCTCTTCACCGACCAGAGCCTTCCCTTTCCTCTCCATCTTCATCAGCCTCAAAACCTCGTCTTGATCCTTCAACAACTGCTCCACTTTATCGCTTTTCTCGGAGATCTCATCGACTAACTCCATGGAAACCGCCCCATGTATCGAATTATAAGGTTTTGCATGGACTCTGAGAGGACCCACATCTATGAAAAGCAAATAACCGCAAAAAATCAGAACTTCAACGCAAAAGCAATGAATCAACAGAGAAATCACATTCACGTGTGCCTGCAGCCATAACAGCACCGAGAAGGCAGATGGGTGAAATTTCAGGTTAAAGATTACCTGCAGGGAGCGAGAGAGGACATAAACTGAGAATAGATCGAGTGAAAGCGAGTTGAGGGATGGAGTACGCAGGTTGGTTGGAGAATGATGCATGCATTAGGGTTTTGCAAGCTCTCATTTTTGTTGCAAATAAACGAAGGAGAACAGGGGTTGGCAATTGACTATATTGTTAATATTTTTAATAATTAAAAAACCGAAATATTTTTAAATAAATAAAAAATATTTTATTATATTTTATTATATTTTTCTCTTTAATAATATAATAATATTCAATGATAAATTTTGAAAGAATATATTATTATTTCTACTTTAAATCTTAATTTTTTAATAAAACAATCCTTTATATCATATTTTAACTTTTAAATTTTAATTTTATACTCAAAACTTCTAAGAAAAATATTTATTAAAAAATAAAGTGAGTATATTCATATCGTTTATGTAATTATTAGAGATTATAAACTTATTAAATTACAATAAGTAACCTAAATATTATCGTAATGTATTATAAATCAAAAGTCAACGTACTCGGTGTACAAAACTTTTCGCTTTGCAGGAGTCTAGAAAGGATCATGATATATACAGCTATTTTTTTATATTTTTTATAAAAAGGTTGTTTTCGTGACTTAAACATGTGACATTATGGTCACAAATTATTATTAGTATATATTTTATATAAACTTTAAAAATTATATTGTTTTATTCGACATGTTCCGATTTCAAACCTAGGCTCCAAAAATTGAAGAAGGCTCGAACCCGGTCTAAAACCCGATTAACTCGGGTTGAATCCATTGATTTCAGGCCGACTAGGCCGGACCAAGCAAAAATTGGCATCCCGGAATTCCCTACAAATGTGGGAGTCGACCATTATCACCCCACGTCCAGTGACTGACTGAGTTACGAAGTTGGTCACTTTCTTCCCTGAAACTCACTCAAAAAGCGGCTTAATATCCTTCCACTTGATCACAAGCTACGTAGCAATGGAGAAGAAACCTCTCTCTATCAGTTACCGGTTTGAAGTTAGTCATCGTAGGTCTGCTCCCATCACAGACAGTTTTCTAAGATCATCCGTTACATACACCATACTTGGTTCAAGAATTCCATCACTTCCTACACGATAAAGTGATCACCTGGAGACTTTGTTTCTCTGAGAATGGTCAGAAGATGACAGGTTGAATTGGAATTCATGTTCAAAGATTTGATCACAAAACAGCGAAAACTTGCAAACAGAACATGCGATCGAACTTGACGATCTGCCTGCTTCTCAACTTCCAAACCATGTCTTTGAATAGTGCAACAGTTTGATGGAAGTGGAGAAAAAAGACAGAAAGAGTCCCACGCCAATACAGGACCAAGTATCAATTATTTTATGCAGGTGAAAAAGCTAATCCTGCTCACTCTGAATAGTGTAGAGTTATAGGATAACATGTGAAAAATGTACAATCTGAATCTCTGAGGCCCGAAAAATTTGACCCGCAAAGTCACAGGTGGTCGAGTTTCCTTTAGGATGGCTGCACTTCATTGCACTGCAAGAATAGGATTAGTTACTGGACATCTCTGTCGAGGAGGACGCCTGGTTCGCTTTCCCCATCCGGCAAGTCTAGTCTCCTCGAGTCCTAATTCTCCACATTTAGGCTGCTGTTGTTGGGTTGGAGTAGCTGCTGTTGACGTAGGAGTAGCACAGATTCGTGAACGTTTTCTCCCTCTACCTCCCTTGCTCTTGGGAGAGCTCAGGTGCGACCAAGTTGACTCCTGAATAGCACCAGTTGCTGTAAGTAGTCCTTCAATTGTTTGAAGATCTTCTGTCACATCACTTCTAGACAGGGAAGTAAGACCTGGAAGTATATCTCTTTGAAAGTCCTTCCGTTGCCTTCCTTTTCTCGACTGGCGTCTCCGAGGCCTTTTTGGCAATGTGATCTCATCTTTCATATTTTCCAATGCCGGAGGTTCATAATGACACTCTTCCACCTCCAATTCTTTCAAATTTAAGGTCATATATTCAAAGTAATCCATTGCTCTCCGTGTGAAATTTTCACAACCGATACCATTCGGTGAAGTTGACACATGATCGTTCTCATCGTCAGTAAAAAAATCAGAAATTACCTCCACAAACCACTGGAGAGAATCACTTAAGGAAGAGTTCAACTGGTGAGGAGAGGCATGATTATCCTGAAAATTATGAATCCCAGAAGAAGAGATGACAACCAATGCCTCAGCAGCCGTACTCATTAATCCTTCTTCAAAATCTTTGAAATTATCTTTAGTCAAGTCAATCGGTTCTTTAACTTCACCTTTTAGACATTGATCTCCTATTGTAAAATCTTCTTCAGTTTCAAAAATCCCTGGTGCCTCCAGGTCTATCTCAACTGCACCCTTCATCCTGGCTCTTGGAGGAAACCTTGTCGGCTGAGCATCTTCGTCGGTCACACTAACATTCAAATCAATATTGCATCTAGCCTCTTCACTAGAATAGGTTGATACCTTAGCTACAAATGAGACGGGATTATAATTTCGATCTGCATCAAGTAAGCCAACTTTGAAAGAGTCAGCATCCTTAATATCTGAAGCACGACCACTGGGCTTTGAATGAGAGGTTGCAGAAGGTGGGTCTTTTAACAAATGGTTTTCCACTATGGGAAGTCCAAGAATTTTCCTCTTGCTTGAACAGTCACCAACTTCTGTTTTACTGCACACAGCATTTTGTGAACCTGCCATTGATGCAGAATCCTGCACAAAGCTTTGAGGAAGGTTCTTCAGCATTTCAGCTTTGTGAAAGCTTTGCAGGAAATCCAAGTTCATGTGCTGAGAGCCATTCCTCACTTCAGGAGATCTTCCATTACAAACTGAATTAACTTTAAGCCAAGACAATCCTCCAGTTGGATTTTCTTCAGCTCTTGGACTATCAACTGTGAACTTCGAATCTGAAGTTATGTCCTTCTGGTAATTCTTCAGAAGACAAGTCATATTTGCTTGTCCTCTTGACTTTGCATTCATCAACCAGCCTAAGCCCTTACAATTATTTGTAGAACTACTGGGTGGAATTTGTTCAGAAACAGAACCACTGCTAGGGAACCCATTAGCATAGCCAAATCCAGCTGCACCGTGGCAAATCCATGATTCCTTAGACTCTAACTCTGAAACAGTACATGAGGTGTTTTGGCAGGATTCTGCTCTGGAACTTGGAAATGGTCTTATCATTCCATCATAAAGGCCATGTGCTGGATTTTCCTCAATGGATACAAGATTCTCTCCCAACTTAGTTGAAAATTTCTTCCAGCATGAAAACGAGGATGACTCCGAATTATTTGGGTTGGATTCTGGTTTAAGTGGTTGCTTAACTAGTTTATCTAATCCCATTCCAGATTCAGTATGACTTCTTTCAGAGATTTCCACACCAAAGATCATCTTCTTAATCCTAAGTTCTGGCTTAGTATGGTAGATATCACATCCTTTGCTGCTTCCAACTTGTGATGATTCACAAGGCGTATGCATATATCCATGACGAAGATTTTCAAGTTGAGAATTCCTGTTCCCCAAAATTTGGCCTGAAAATAGCCACATTAAGCATCAGATTGGAGTTCAGATGTGCTAACAGTTATAGCTACTTGCAAGATGTCCAATATTTTTACAGATAATCAAAGGTAAAACAAAAGATAAAAGATAAAGAAACATGATGCTTTTGTCAAACACAGAAAGAGAATGTGATACATCTGCAATCTAATGAATTTTTCCTCCTCCACTTGTACTGCAGTTAGGCTGTTTAAGAAGATACAGAATTGAAAAAATCTAAAGAAAGTAACGAGAATTTTTTCTTTCTGTTCTTTGAACATAATTTTCCTTACATAAAAGGAGATAACATCTGTTAGAACACAAAAATACGAGTGACGGTTCTCTTTCAGAAGATTGTATGATTTTCTTCATCACAAGTCTTGAAAATGTACTGAAATCTGCAAAAACATGCCTTCACAGGATTATATTGTTGATGTACATTTATGTGAAGATGAGTTTCCCTAGCTATTGTTTTTCCTAATTTCGTGTTGCAGATTTCTATCAGTCAGACTATACTCCTGAGTTTCTGGTATTCATTTTTTGCTATTAATCGGGGGACTTTCTAGGATATATATGATGGAAATCAAAATCATCAATATCATCAGCATGACTCCTGAACTAACTGAGGTCAAGAGAATTCCATAAGTTTAAATCATCATGCATTACCAGATGTGAAACTATAAGATAATGACGACTCCTGTTTCCTTTGATTCTCCAAGTTGGAACTGGATGTATCAACTCTGATGTCATTCTCTTCGTAGAGGTTTTGAGAAATTTCCTTGGCTGTACCTCGGATGTCCGAGCAGGAATTTGCAGATGGAATATGCCCTCCTTGCTTATGGCAGGTAACCGTGCCTAGAATACCGAAGCAAGCTGTACCAGATGCTTTCTCAATCTTAAAAGGTTCATTCAAATCAGTAAATCCTTTTGTCCCCTTTAAGTTCATATTGGGACCAAATGCACCACCATTGCAGAGAGGGTACACACCACTTCGGCAAGACAAACTCACACCATTACCTAAAACAGTCTCATAATTTTTGTTAGGTGAGTAAGTATCCAATCCTGACCCACCGTGTGTCTGTTGATTATCATCCTCATCATAAATGTACTTGTCTGCTGGAAGTTCAAGATCAAACTTTCTCTGCAACTTTTTTGATCTGGCTCCAAAATTTTCATCATCCTCAAACCTTAATGCTTTTTGGGGGTTACTACAACCAGATTGCATGATCTTCCCATTCATGTAAATCGGTGATTGGATATTATCAGCATCTGATATAAATGGCATGTAACGATTGAAATTTGCAAAAAGAGAATTTGGATGTCGATTCTTTTTTTCATCTTCTGGTGAAAAGGCAAAAGAACTTGACTGTGATTGTCCTACAGTATGTAAAGGCATTGGTGAGTCTTTATTTCTGACTTCATTCATAATGTCCATTTGCATCTTATACAGACGATGAAGCTCCTGAAGCTGGATAATCATATAAGATCGTGAAGTAAGAGAGCTGGACAATGCTAACATTTGAAAACCTTTTTGCCAAAAGATGTAAATGTTTCATTCAATTCATATCATATTAATCATAGCTTTAATGTTATATAACTCACAGGAAGTAAAGCATACCTGGTGTCTGAAAATGACTTCCTGCTTCAATATTGTTTCCTTCAGTTGCTCCTTGTCATAATTCAAGCGGCCATCCATTTCCGGCTTAGACGGAAATAAGGCATGATACCGTCCAAAGGCTTTCTGATGATTTGCAGGCCAGCTCACATTACCAGTATTCCCATTTAACTCCCGCATAGAATCATATCCTGGCAGATACATCTCGTACTGCACCTCAGCTCCCATTCCTGCAAATGTCAGAAAAAGTTTTTAAGTTTAGTAGGAAAGAGCAGATTAGTAAAAGCAAGAAAATCCAGTTTTTCCAGATTTTCTAAACTTCAGTTTTATTATGAACTCGCGTTCAGTACATAACTTACTCCCGCAAATTTGGTGCAGTATGACCCTTTCATAACCCAATCAAAACCAACATACCGGAGCTATCCGGTACTAGTCAGAACCGCGTAATGCAGATATGATTCATCTTTAACTTCCAATAACCTATATTATGTGGAACCATATCAGTTCAAAGCTCGAAGAAACAAACGGCCAACTTCTCAAATGAAGAATGAAATGAACCTTTTCACAAACTCTTAGTTAGCATTATGGACTAACCCGATTTATGGCTATGTCATTGATTGAACTTGCAATAACAATTGAAGAATCCGGCCGACCAGACGCCTCTGCAACCGACGGAGAACTTATAAATATCAAGGGGAAAGAGAAGATTCATCGAAATTCCACTCATAGAAACCAATCAATGAACCAATAATGGAGTAGGAATAATTGTCTAACAACAAAAGGAAGAACAAGCAGAAGAAACACATATTCAAGTCAAACAGCTTACCAAAAATGAATCATAATTCATAAAGCATAACTGAAAGATGGATGGAGAAAGAGAGATGAAGAGAAAACAAAAGTCCAGGTATCATACTAAGAGAAACAAAAAGAAAAGACTCATAGTAGCTTCCACCACCTCCAACCCACACCAGAATTCCCCTCAGAACTCTCTGAAAACACAGTGAAACTCCATTGAAGTCTGAGAAAAACCAAAAAGAACCCAAACAACAAGGTGGGCAGCTATGTACTGCCATTAAGAACAATCTAAAATCATCAACACCAGAAAAAAAAAAAAAAACCCTTTTATGGAGAAGAACACAGACCTGCTGGGCCAGTGTCTGATATGTGAACAAGAAGATAAAGAGAGATCCCACAATCCCAGATAAGAGATCTTTCACCTAAAACACAACACAAGAAGCCTCTGCTCTCTGAAAGAAACCAAAAGACTTCAACTTTGTCAACTTGTGGTCTCTCCCATTATTGTAATATACTTTGCTTCACCTACAGCTTTGGTTCAATGATTTTCTTTCACTTTCTTTATTCATTTTCTCTCCAATTCCCATGTTTTCTTTTCTTTTTTTAATGGGGTTTTCTCAGGATGTGAAAGATATGGGACAATTTCCTTTCACATTTTCTAGATTCTCTCCACCTTCCATGCTTTTTGGGTACATCACACACACACACATAAATTGTAATTTTCTCAAGTACTTTACTTTCAGGAAATTTTCAGACAACTCCTGGCCAACCCTTTACTCTCAACACAACAGTTACTAAAAGTAGCTTAGCCTCTCTCTCTTCCATGGGATCTTTTCTGCAGATGTCCCTATCACTCCCTTAAACAACAACCCGCTTATGTCCAACACCCTCGTCATGAATGTACACGTGGCCAAATGGGTAGAGCGTGTTTTGACACACAGCCAACACCATCGCGTGGGTTAGACTTTTCTGTTCGTGTACTTTTGTACAGGAGTGGACTTCCTGGATTATCTGATAAACATGGCAGTTTTTGGTTGTTTTGTTCCATAATTCCCTTAATATCAGCTATTACGGCTGTTCTAAGTGTTAGTGCAGCAGAACCTTACTTAAAACCATGTATTTCTAAAATCAAGTTAAAATCTAATAATTTTTTCTTTTATCAAAAATTAACAAAATTTTAGTATTTTTATAATAATTTAATATTATAAATTGATTTTTCATCACTTAACATATAACAATATCCAAATCACATATTTCAGGTAAATTATTTAACAAATTATATTTTTAATACAAAATATTAAGAAATATATAAATTAGTTATTTTTATAATGTTATTTTTTATAGTTTAAACCAGTGTTCTGAAACTCGGACCGGTCATCGAACCGGTGGCCTTACTGGTTACTGGTTCGACCAGTTCAACCACCGGTCAAACTGAACCGGTCGAACCGGTGTGACGTAATAATTATGCAATAATTATATTTAATTATATATAATATTAAAAATATTTAAAAA
>JANZLX010000001.1:26559654-26571851 GCA_025531955.1 Erythroxylum orinocense | reverse complement strand
AAAGTTTTCTTGATCTTCCTTGGGCCTTGTCTACTAGTTTTGCTTGATTGGCTAATTTCTTGCACTTTCTGCAACTAGTAGCCTATTCTGATGCATATTTGTTCCTGGAAAGTCATCTCTGGTTGGATTGCCATGATAGCAAGATTCATCTTTTAAAAACTGACTCTTGCAATTTTAAAAACTGATTTTGGTTGAGGTTTTACCTCATTGGGAGCAGGGTAAGCTTGCAATTGCAAATTGATATTTCTCTCCATGGTTTCCTAATGCCTTTAAACATCTGCTGCTGAAATATGTATTGTTTGCTTGGATGTGGTAATCATAATATGTACAGAAGTTTGACTATTGAACGGAGATTTCTTTACCAGGCAACTAATCTTGGCTTAGAGAATTGACGACTTCAATCAGCTCCCCAAGCTAAGCCTTCCAATGATGCATTTTCCAGGATTGATGAAAGTCTGAAATCTGTAGGAAAAATCTGTTAATAGCCTATCTTCTGAAAGTAAAAAGCCTTCTTCTACATGGAACCTAATTAGTTGTCCCATTTACTAGTTCGAGTTGCTGTTGAAAACTTTTCCTTCGTTCTTCTTGCAAAGCCTTATTGCGTCCTTGCTATTTGTTGTTCCTATTGTAGTTTCTGAAGATGAAATATGGATTGTTTTATGTATCAGTCGGATTTAGCCTGCTTTGTTCTTGAAAAGTTTGAATCATGTTAGCTCCATGGCCATGAGGAAGTCTACAGGCACCCCAAGATTTCGCCTTTTAATATCTGTTCCGTTAGATTTAGTTATCAAAATTGGACTTTCTCCTCTTATTATTCGGTTTCTTGGTTTCATGTTCCCGATACAATCCCTGAAAATCTCAGTTTGATGTTCCCTGTACAATCCCCAAGTAACTCAATATTTCCATTTATGTAAAACACTAATTTATTAGGACATTAATGTATTCTTCTACTTGCAGGTTCTCTCAAAAAGAATCCATTATGGAAAATTTGTCGCCGAGGCTAAATTTCAAGCTTCTCCAGATAAATATGAAGCTGCAATTAGAGCGCAGGCATGACCTTAGGCACTTTTATTCTCTTCATGGAGATGTATTGGCAGTATATTCTTACCTCATTATTGTTCTGAATTCTGCAGGACAGTGATAGATTGATGGATACACTGACAGATCCCAAAGTTGAAGATGAAGTGAAGAAGAGGGTTGAAATGAAAGCCAAAACTTTTGGAATGGAGGTAACAATAACTGGAGCCGGAGATGAAACCACGCCTGTATACAAAATCCATCCTAGTTTGGTTGCAGACTTGTATGATGATTGGATCATGCCATTGACAAAGGAGGTGCAAGTTGCTTACTTATTGAGGAGGCTGGACTGAAATTGGCGGAGACAATGTGGAACATGTCTGTTTTGCTGCTTCTTTTGTTGGAAAGCTTATGGTTATTAGTGTGCATGCACCCTCAAGGAAGACCATAATCTTGTTGTTGTAGGCATATTAACAGTAGGAGGTTACCTCCATTGAACTTATGCATTAGTTTGACAGGGACAAGAATTTACATTTTTTGGGTGGGAAAATTCCCCCATTTTATGATGTTGCTTTAGATTTCCCACTCGGAAGTCATAATTAGGGCTAAACATTCAATATAATTGACTTTTTTAGTGCAACTTATCTCCATGTCTTTGTGAAGAATATGCTGAGTTGAGTCTCCAGCAAAAGGTTTATACCAGCTAGATTCCATTAGCAAAAGAAATTTTGTAGGCTCAAGTAGGCCAAATTGTCATAATGAATAATTTTGATAGTTGGTATTATACAATTTCTAAATTTTATAATAAAAATTAATAATTTCTAACATTTTGCATCTTTATTAATAATTAAATTTGAATTAAAATAAGGGATGAAGGTGACAAAGTGCAGCACCAGAGGGGGACAACAAAGCTTTAAAAATTGCCGGGCCTTTGCCTGGAACTCTCTCAAACTGTCTCTACGTGACACAGTCTCACTTTTAACTAATTTTGTTCATGACCCAGAAGCATAAATCCTTAGTTAACATTACTTTAACCCCAAGATTGTTCTTTTATTAGCAGAAATCCATAAGAAATCTTTGGGGTGTAGTTTAGACATATAGAGAGGGGAAGGGCAATGGAAGGAGAGTTGAGAGGACGTAGTTTAGGATCATCTACAATGGAGATGCTGATGGGATGCATACTTGCAATGGCGGTGATGTTATCTCAAGTGTCTGCAACTAGGTGGGTTGTTGGGTCAAACATGGGTTGGACTACTAATGTTAACTACACTATCTGGGTTCAGGAGAAGCACTTCTACAATGGCGATTGGCTTTGTAAGTGCTTGCTCTGTCTCTCTGGCTTGTCTTGTCTGTAGGTCCAGATTTAGCTTGTGCTTCTTACTATCTTTTTAAGACGAATGATCTTACTGCTAAACTTTTCCTTAGTATCAACTGCAAAATGGAGCGAGATGGATTAGATTCAGAAGCTTTTCTTGATTGGGACCATTAATTAAGTAATCATCATTTGGTGGCTTTTAGTGATCACAAGCATTACCAGTATAAATAATTTTGTGGTAGTGATGGCCATCGATATCTACTAATTGTCGGGTTACGAAACTTTTTCTGATTCGGAATCGGGTTACTTTCTCAGTGATCTGGTGGTTATCAAGTTTGGAGCTTTTTCACTCTTTTTGTGAAACCATCTAGCTAGTTAGTCTCTGTTGAAAGGTTCTGATTTTGAGAGTTAGTTTAATGGAGTCAACATACAGTTGGTTTGTGTTGCTGCACTCAGTTTTTTTATCTTTATATCAAAAGGGCTAATCTCACTTACTGGCAGGGATCACAGCATAGTCTAAGGTCACAGAACTCATATTGCAGTCCTTTCAGAAGTATTCTGTACTTTTTTTGTCTGTTCAATGTCACTTGTTTTAGCATTGTTCAGCTTAACTCTCCAAGATTTCTTTCTATTTGATATGTTCAAAATTCAACTATTGTTGGTGTTCATCTAGGTGCTGGTTGTTCCTTATAAGTTTAGGATTTGGTGTTTCGTTTCATGCTATGAAGATCCCATTTCAAACATTTCTTTTTCCCAGTCTTTCTGTATGACAGGAATCTGATGAATGTGTTGGAAGTGAACAAGACTGATTACGAATCGTGCAACTCCGACCATCCTCTTCACGACTGGACTATGGGAGCTGGAAGAGACGTTGTCCCTCTGAACGTAACACGCAACTACTATTTCATCAGTGGGAAAGGGTTTTGCCATGGTGGCATGAAACTAGCTCTTCTTGTTGAAAATCCAACTCCCCATCCAAAAGCTTCACCCATGAATGAAAAGAGCACCTCTCCCAAAGCTTCACCAATGAATGAAAATAGTATTAGTGATCCTCCAAAAGCATCAACCACGAATGAAATGAGCACCTCTCCAAAAGCTTCACCCATTAATGAAATGAGTACCCCTCCAAAAGCTTCACCTTTGAATGAGAATAGCGCCTCTCCAATTTCAACTCTTGGCAAATACATTTTACCAGCTGTTTTGGCCATTAGTGCAGAATGGGATAATTTTGTTCACTTCTTATAATATTCATTGAACATTTTCATCCATATTTCTAATTAGGGAAGTCCAGACCAGTCTGTGAATGCCAAATGAGTTTTCCTTCTCCGTTTATAAAACTAGTTGACCTCAGATTGCAAGTTGTGTTGCTTAAGGTAAGTGTTTGAATTGGAATATACCCTTTCTTGTTTGAATTTTTTATGGAAGTTTAGCTGGAAAAGCTCTGACTTTGCAATTAAGTCGGTATATTACTTAAACGTCTGATTGTCCAAACGGTAACAATAGTATCTTATACTTAAACCCGTTGCCAGATCCAAGGAATGGTTTCTTATTCAATTGGAGAACTAACTACTGATTCGTAGGTGCCCTCAGCCATGTGGTTGGTCATCTCATGCGAAGAAAATTCCTACTGATCTTGGAATTGAATGGATAGTTTCTCCTTTTTTTATAATTCGGGTTTGTTCAGTTTGAATATAAAATCAATTGACTTGTACACTCCTAGTTTATTCCCAAATGCAGGGCACATGAGCTTGGAGCCAACTAGATTTAAACAGGAATCAGCAATTGCCCTTATGCAGATTGGGAATGTTCATTTATCAATTAACTTTGACATAGTTTGATACACCTCAACTGGTTGGTCTAACATCAATTTACCTTATATTGGGTCCTCAAATCAGTCAAGAGGCTCTGAAAACACGTGCCAACATAACTGCTATAGTAATCAGAACAGTAACAAGGAATTCAAAAGCTGGACTAACCATGCCAAGCTTGAAGTGGATGAAGGCAAAACCTTGATTTGTATCGGAACTCTGAATTGGATTCCTGTTGACTTTTTCTCTGTTTGTGTTGGGCAGTCGACTTTGCTAATTGTATGCGTAAGCAAACAAAAGGTCTGTCTATTCAGGTTCAAAATCTGATACTCCTACTAATTCCAACATTGATTCCAGAGGTTTCTCCACCGTAAGGACCGGAAGGTTTCTTGATCTCCCGCACTTGCCCTTTACGTCTTGTCTGTGCTTCCTTGTGCTTTGTCTAAACAACAAAGGGAGAGAGAATCATTTAATCTAGTGTGCAGTAAATGAACCAGCAAAACCAGCGTTTATGGAGTAACATGTCAAAAGTAGTATAATTGCCTAAAAGCAGAGTAACAAGATAAAAGACAATACCCTGTATTTCTTCCGAGGATTCTTTGTCAGCTTCTTGCGGTGACGGGTCAGACCTCTATTCTTCTCAATCTGGAATAGAAGACGGAAAATGTTTTAAATGTTCGAAATCAAGACAGAAACAATATGGCGATCATCTACCAGACACGTGCCAGTCAATGTGCTCTTACCTGAGAACTAATCTGTCGCTTTCCGTCAACAATTTCAGGCAGCAGTGGTTTCTGCGGGGACCTGCAAAAGGACAGCCTTAGGTTGTGAAAGTTCATCAAATTCATATCCCCAGCAAAGTACAATCATAACTGAATGTTCTAATTTGAGAGCTAAAAACTTATCAAATTGTAAAACAGCAAGCAAATCACTACTATAAATCTAATAACAAGCCGACACTTCAAACCCCAATGGTTAAAACATAAGTACTATTGGCTTGAGCATTAATCGAAAACCTTAAATAAATATCAGCTTTTGCAGCAAGTCTTGCAGCTCGTTGTTCTTTTACTTGCTTGTAGAAATCATCTTCAGAACTTCCTGAATCGCTATCCTGCATATCAGAAGCTCCATCAGCACCAGGTATGCCAATTTCATTATCAGCATCATCCTCTGACTTTATTCCTGCCCCTGCTAATACTCTGAGTTCGTACTTCCTCCTCCTTTCTCCAATATCATCTCTCTTGGGTAAATCATCGTCACCAGAAATGATCTTCATCAAGAAGATAAATATACGTTACAGGACACTATATTATATATATTGTTGTCAATATCAATTAGCAATTACTAAGGGTAATGAGAACCAAATAAATACAGAATGGCAGGTAATAGCAAATAAACCTCAGGAATGCAGAAATTTGCAGTGAAATGTTAGAATAGTGCCTTCAAGGATGGTAACATATAGGAATGCGGCTAACCATACATACAACTAAGAAGCTGCACAGAGTTAACTTTCTCATCTATGAGGACAGTAATTAAGTAGGCATTGTAGTGGTGTCCAAGTTATATTCAAACTGCAGCCAGATTAAGGCCAGCGGACAAAAGATGGAAGTTCATAAAGAGTTCAATGGATATTTACCTTGCGTCTATTCAGTTTAGCATTAACAAGCTGAGAAAGTTTAGTTGAAACCACTTCATTCGTCTTCCCATTACTTAATCCCCTGCCATTCTCTATATTTAAGGCATCGTCATCAAAATCGTCATTTGTTTCAAGCTTTCTGTGGAATTCCAAATTGAACAAATTAGTTGTTAGACGCTAAAATCTCAGAGAAGATTACATTACAAGTAGTACATGCAAAGATCACCTATTTGCTGGTTTTGGTTGTTTCTGGCTGTTATTAGACTTTGGGGCGACAGAAGTAAAGACTCCCTTTTGTCTTAACTTTTCCTCAAGTGCAGCTCTCACTTTTAGCATCTCAATGCTCTGCATAGCAACTTGATGCTTCTGAAAGTTTGAAATCCAATTAGTCATCTCACACTGCTACTCAATTACGCAGTAGCAATAGAAAACAGTAAATTTTGAGAAAAGGTAAAACATAATGCAAGTAATTTAAACAGGAAACCCATCAGTAAATTGAACTACTATTGCTAGTTTACCTTATGCTTATATCTCCCTTCTGCGTTTTCATGGCCCCTTGGTGACTCCATTTCTATCAACTCATTTTTCTTATCAGGCTATTATATTGAAAGAAAAGAGAGAGATGTATTATGATATCAACATACAAATAATTGCTGAATGGTAGAAAAAATATGAATTAGTACCTCTGCCTCTTCTTTTGCATTAGCTGAGATCAGGACAGATTTATCATCTTTTGAAATGGAAGATAACAATTCAGTTGTATCATTCTCCACATTGTCTTCTGTTTCAGGCCAATGATTTTCCTTCAGAATTTCCTCAAGTTCCAGCGAGGTATTTCCATCAAGTTGTTTCATCTGAAACCGAAACACAATAACAATGTTAAGGGTTCGAGGATAATAGACAAGTTGAAAAAGGAAGTAATGACACCTAAGCATAGCTAATTACTAGCACAGTTAAAGGTGAATTAAGAATAAGGTTATCACATACATGGGTCCGTAATCTTTAAAACAAAATGGTTGTCTATTAATTGTGCACTCGCTGCAATTATGTTGGTTTAACCAATGCATTTCAGCTTTCATTAAATTTATTATGAACAATCTATAACTGCAAAAAAAATGTGCAACAATGATCCACCGGAAATCAATGCTTGTCCTAACTAGAAAACATTTATCACAGTTAAACTAGCTGCATAGAGGAAAGACATTTGGCCAGAAAGCACAAACCTTATCCAATAAGCCCTTGATCTCCACAAGCCGACCTATAATGGGGTGATCACGAACTGGAAGCCCTTCTGACTTGAGGAGGAGATAGAATGTTATAGCTTGGCAGTAGGAAAGCAAAAGAAGCTGCTTAGCTTCCACATAGCGAATCCCACTTTCTGATATGACTCGACTATTCTTAACCTACAAAAACAACAAGACTCTAGCATATGTAACTCAATCCCCATGATGGAATTTACATAGTCATTGTGTAGCACTGAATAACAGTGATCAGAATGCAAAGCCATACTGTTGCAACTCCTTCAAACACTGTTGAATGCATAAAAGGAAACAGCTAATGAAGAAAAAAGTCACCTGGTTTATGGCAGGATTGACTCTGGTTTCAAGCTGTTCAAGTGTATCATTGAGCTCAGACAGCAAACCAACTAATTCTGGAGCCGAACTGTGCAAAAATATTGCTAAGATGTAAAACAATGGTAGGAACAGACTTCCATATTTTCTACCATAACATCATAAATATCAAAAGGCAATTATGATTATCAAAAAGATATTCAATATAAGATCCATAATCAACAACCTAATTAAAAATATCAATTTCAAAATCATAGATATTCAATAAAAGATCTGAATCAATAACCTAAGTGAAAATACCAATTTTAAAATTGTAACTATAAAAAAACATACATACGATCTAAACTAAACGCTGAAATCAACTTATTTCCCACCAAAAACAAGACTCATATACCAAGAAAGGATCACTTCTATATAGTCTTGCTTATCAACAATTTTGTATTTCTTGCAAAAGATAACCTCATATCAGCCCACATACGAGGATAGGAAAAATATAGAAGTTTGAGTAAAGGAATTTAAACAGACATTTTCTTTTGCTCAATTAATCAAGCTACAACTCCTACACTGTAACAGGACCACCTGGGACCGCCATCTAGTAAGCCCTGATCATATCTTTTCTATAGAAATATCAACCACACATGGCCAAGTGCACAAAAACACAAAACTGAAAGGACTAAGTGCAAGCTAATCCCTTGCTTTAGTCAGTTCCTTATTGGGATTTAACAAACCTTGGCAGTTTGATGTTAGAAGGGTAACGCAGCAAGTATCACATTATTATTTCTACCATATGTTTAGAAATAGTGGTAATCTATCCATACAACGATATAACCGCATCCTATGTCTAACATCATCTTTACTCATCAATTAACTAAATATGACCTTCATTTTCCAATGTTTGCATTTTGTTAAAAAGATAAGAGTTTATTGCTCTTGTAATGACAAAAAAAAAAAGGATGCAAAGGAGACGCCAATGACTTACAATTCAAAGAAATTACGTGAATTGATTAACAGCTGGGTAGGGGGTAAAAATAGAGAAAAAGAAAGACAGGAAGAGGAAACTGTAGTTCCCAGAATATACAAACCAAAGGAAACTTATTCAGATATTTACTTCTATAAAGCAGTCTTTTTCTGAATAAAAACGAAATTTCAAATTATTTATTGGATTCCACAGGGGCCTAACATACTATTTACTTCCCATCCCAGCAAAATTTTCTTCTTATACTATCTAATAAAATTTGAATAAACCATATAGAAAAACAGTTCTTCATAAGTAAGAAGTATATACAGACAATTAGATGAACATGGGAACAAAATAGCAGTCGAAGACACTAAATTCACCTATAGACAACATCCATTTGCTCCTCTCTTGATAAAGCATTCAAATCCTTCTTGACCTCAAAATCTGCATCCATCTGGTCTATGTCTTCGTTAAATAAAGTTCCCCTTTTTCTCTTAGTAGGAATTTCCTGCACAAAAACTATACCGTATGTCATTCAGAAAAAGTGGTCCAAGCATCACTTTTGAGCTAACCAAACTCCAATTACCACAATAATTATCATCACTGAGAAAATTATACATTAGCAACGCCAAGTACACAACTGAGTATAGAAGTTTACCTCTAGAGTTAATTCCCTGTCACTTCCATCTTCCTGAATGTCCTCAAGGCCAAAATCCTCCAATGATAAAGATTTGGCCTTCTCCCTCTGCAATCTTAAAACTTCTGCTTCCTCCTCTTTAGGGGCCTCATCATCACTTGATTGCAGCTGGAAAATAATATACAAACTATATCACCAATTAAATATTATGAAACTTTAGAACAATTAACTTGTTACACTGACCAGGGAAAAATCATTTCACCCATTAAAAATGGTTAGTTAACAAAAAAGAAAGCAAGTAATTTGATATGATAAGAGGGAGATTACGTTAAAAATAAATATGAAGTCCTTACCTCAAAATCATAATTATCAGCATTGTAATACTGGTCCTTTTTCCCACCCCATACAAGGCTCCTTTTCCCCTCCTCTTCGACATCATCATCAGGCATTTCATCATCAACTCCACCAAACTTCGCTCGCAGGAATTTTTGCTGCCTTGCAACTACAAATTACATTCAATAAGTAATAAAATAACTAAAAACAATCACATATTTTCCTTAACTTAAAGAAACAAATATTTTCTCATGAACACGTATATACATGTATATTCTAACAGATGAAGTAGGGCAATAAAGAAATTCCATCAGGGAAAGCATATCTTTCTAAACAACAACAAAATTATGCTGCTCGTAAAAATAAATAGCAACCTTGACATGCAATGAGATCCATGAAGTATAACAAATTATTTGTGTTAAAGATATGAATTAAACTATTTGAGTTCAACCCCGCTTTGTTATTTGTGTTAAAGATATGAATTAAACTATTTGAGTTCAACCCCGCTCGCCACCAAGCATAGCCCTGACCCCCACCTTCCCTCTAACAAAGGAAAACGAATATCAACAAGAAAAAAAAAGAGTAAAAAGAGAAACAACAATGTAGTTATCCAAGTAAATTTTGTGAGTTGTTAGTTTGGCAACTTTAGAAAATTTATGTTTATAGCATTTCAACAAGAACAAATTGTAAAAGAAAGAAAAAGAACCAGCATAATAAGTATAAAAGATAGCATCAAGTTTCTTACTTTTTTTTGCCATTGTCGTGTCTTGGGCATCATCATCATCCTCCTCTTCCTCTTCCTCATCATCATCACCATCACCACCATCAATGTCCTTCAAACAATATTAACAATAATGAGGCATGAACAAATGACAAGCAAGAACACTTGCTGAAATTTCAGAGAACAAAAATGATTTATCATAGTGTCTCATAAATCAAAAAATCAACATCATAGAACTGCATTAACTAAAAGTATTAGAACAACTAAATTAGAGGAGAACACAAAGTACCATACCAATACAGTTAAACCAGTAAACCAATGCTGAATATACCCAAGAATACAACATCAGTAAACAAGTTTACTAACATCTAAGTCCTTGTGTGGTAGATATGTAATGCTTCTGGCTAATAGTTTAAGAACTGGAATGGCCTTGCAAGGATATGAACAACAAAAAGATGCCATTGATGATATAAGCTCCCATGAAATTAAAGATGCTGATAAATCTGAAAAAGGTACTAGAATAATTGAAAAATTAAGAAAGGGTCGCAGGAATTCTTAACAATCAGATAATGTAATTACAGCCAAAAACTCAACACCAACAAGGTGTGCTCAAAATACCAAATAAATGGAAAGACAAAAATATGGAAAAACGACAAGACGACATGAAAATAGAACAAAAAGGGAAATATAGAATTTTTTAAAGCAAAAAAGATGAGAACCATGAAATTAGTAACAAACAACGTCCTGTAGGCAATTGTAGAAATGAGCAATGTTGATCTTTTGTTTACTAGAGTAAATTGCATCCGAAGCTCCACCTTATTCTCCGTGGGCTGCCATCTCTATCAACATATAGAGCTTTTTGATAGGCATCTGTTGGAGAGGAACAAAAACAATCCTACGTTACCCTCCAGTTTACAGTCTCAACAAGTCATTGCCAATTTAATTAGTTAAATCTCCCAAGTAATGGAAGACGAATAGTATTTACAAATGTAACTTGGTGAAGCATTCACGAAAAACTTACATCATTTAGAGCTTCTGCAGCAGCATCAACAACTTTCGCAGCAAAAAAATTCAATTGTTGCAGTACCTGCAGGAAAGGAAAGGAAATAAAGGTTGTTAAAGTATTTACTTCTAAGAAATGTGGATAGCAGGGGCAGTTCATAATCTGTCTGTAATTCTAAGGGCAGGGAAATAGAGGGAGAGGAAATAAGATGAACATAAACAAAGAAACATTCCCTAACTAATTACAATCGTTGCATCGTGCATATTAACTCTATCTAAACCTGTACATTCTAGCAAAACCAGCAACTATCAAATACTTTATCAAAATAATCAAAATAAACGTGTATTATTATCACCCAATCCTTGTCATCCAAAGGAAAAAGTATACAGAAATCTCAGTCAACTGAAAGATCACATTTTTGTAACTTGAAAAATCAAGAAAGACACTGAAAATGCCGATTATAATATCCATTGACCTTCTAGCAATAAAATTACGGTTATAAACTACTAATAAAGAGATAAAAAGAAGCCCTGTCATGGATGAACCCATATTATACGTTAAACTACAAGCTATTATAAATTCCATATGTTTTACTCTATAGAATGATAACAAAGGATCTGAGACTTTAGAGTGTGAAGGATACACGATGAATGGTTTACCTTCTTTGCATCTTCTGTCTTCAAAGTGGGAACACGATAAGTGACAAAAAAAGGTATTGCAAAAGCTGATTGAATCTAAGAAACCCACTTCACTTGTTGTCCTTATCACCATAAGCTTTTTTCCCTGAAAGTACATTCAAAATGTCATATAACTTTAGGCTTGGCAAGATCAGAAATGCATAAAAAGGGTGAGATGGGCTTCATGTACCATTTTGATTTTCTTTATATGAAGAAGTTGCTTATTGAATTGTTTGTATTGGAAAAAAAGAGAAGGAAATGATGACACAAAAGCAGTGAAATGTGACAACTATCAAAAACAAAATGTTCAATAACCTTTGGGGGAAGACGTTTGAGGAGGACCAATAATGTCTGAGAAATTATATTAGAAAAACGAGGTCCAATGGAAACATACTCTAATAATCTGCCATAGTAAATCAAGTATTGAACAGTAAGAGGTACAACTATTCATTAAATACACAGGATGCCTCAAGGGATTCAGTAGTAGATACCTCTCAATGTCATCAAGAATTACAATGCTC